>SNQJ01S0024019.1:58342-72017 GCA_010110895.2 Picea sitchensis
GGGTTATCCATTGAACATGCCATTTTATTTCCAGTGTAGTCTTTAGAAAATGGCTAAGAGGTTTAAATGAGAGAAAGCTTATAGTAGCTTGTTTCACCATGGCATGATCAGACTCATCGTCGTTCATCATTTAAACCTCCACAATGATAATTGGCAAGATTTTCTCTCTCAGAATGGATTTGTTGATTCAGAGTCTGTCCAGATTGATAAGTATGTGGTCAGTGAGATTAAGTTCGGGCCACCCATGCCTTTTCATGCCCTTCTACCCTCTCCCAAACCCTCGGTCAGCCTTGATATCGACCTACCCGATATTATAACAGACAAGGTTGAGGCTGTTAAAAATCCTGTGAGCAAGAAGGTCAAGGGTAACCCTACTTTCGACGGAAAAGGTAAAAAGAATGCTCGACTTATATCGAGACTTGCTAGGAATAAACCTAAACCTAGTGTTGATCAAAAGCCCATAGTCCTCAGTGAAGACTCAGACTCTGATGTCGAGCGCTTCCTGGCTGGAGAGTACCCTTATTCCCAAGGTCTGTTCATGGAGCCACCCTATGACTTCGTTTCTAATTTTCCCCCGTGCTTAAAGAACAATCCTAGTTATCCAGGGATCAAGCTTCCTAGTGAAACCCTCAGTGATTTAAACAAACCCTCACCTACAATTTCGAAGCCCGGGCAATCGTCATGTAACCAATGTGATGTGTGGTTGGAACGCTACTATACCCACGTCCCCTTATTACAATCGAAAATCAAATCATTGGAAAACCAAATTATAGTGTTGACAAGTGAAAGGGACAAGCTTCAAGTTAATGACAAGAATCAGAAAACCACTGGTTCCATCATTTTTAGGAATGTTGAATCAGCTACAACCTTCGTCAATTCCAAACTGTTATGACCAAGTTGTCTGCTGATGATCCAGGTATGAATTTCGATATCAATTTTATTTTATCAATTGCTTGGATTAATATAATGAATTGAGTTCTGGTTTACGGTTGATTCTGTCCATTATTCGACATGACTCTGTCATAGTTTTATTATAAAAAATGGTTATGTATGAATCTTGTACAATAGGTCCATTTTACTAAAATTAAATGTACATATGATTTGGTTATGCGATTTGTCGCGCCCAGTTTAGTACAAGCGATTCATTGATTTTGATTCGGCTTGGTTTGTTTGTGAATCAATTCTATTTGATAATTGATTTGGTATGATTTTAATTAGTTTCATTTGTTCCAAATGAACTCAAAACGACTCTGTTATGAATTAGTATTCCCGATTGGATTTTAATTATCTTTCTCCTGTGCAAAAGATATGCTTGCTATAATCGTGGATTTGTGTTGATTCATAACGGCTGTAACAAACACAAACTATTTTGATTCGTTTTGATTCAATTGATGCATGTCTTGAGTTTACACGATTGCTTGTTTTGAGTTAGATTGATATCGAAAGTAAGTTTGATACTGCTCTATTGGTTTTGATTTTCAAAAACTATTTTGTCTCTGATTTCATATGAAAAAACTCGGCTAATATTTCGTTTTTGAAATTGATTCAAGTAATGATCCCGTTGAATGTCAATCGATTTTGTCTACCTCCAATTGGCAATAACAAACGATTGGATGACTCTTACAGATCTTGTTATCAACTAATTAATTCCACTATGATTTCTTTTGTGATAATTTACATACTTGTTTTGATTTGATTCACTAATAGCATGGATCGTTTGTTTATGTTTAATATAGTGCTATCAATTTGAGATAACGATCCTATTGATTTGGTTTGGATTCGAAGTGATCTTGTGGATAGCTGAAGAAACTATTTGTGATTTCAATTGGTTATGAAAACGATTTCATTACTGTTCGGTTATCCAATACGATGTTGTTTACCCGAATTGGTCATAACGAATTAAACAGAGTATATCTATCTTTGTTATCATTTGATTTAGTTTGTTCAATTTGCATACAAGTGTCGAGTTGAATGAGGCTTTTTAGCAATCAAATATCTTTTAATAGTTTGAATGTATTTTCTAAGATTTGAATTGATTTTTAATACGATTCCGTGTTTGATTTAGACCAGCTACAGAATCGCAAGATTCTGTAGCTAGTCTTTAGAATTAGATTTTTATCAATTTTATTAACAAAATATCCTCTTAACTTGTCCATTTTTGTCCTTGTTCAGGTACATCCGAATTGCAATAATCAATTGGGCATGTTCTGGCAATCTAGGAGATATTTGTGTGATATGGTTTTTATTTTTAAGTTGTTAGTTTGAGTTAGAGATAGAAACTTGGGATATTTTCCCAGATTTGTATAAACAGTTTTGATAACTTCCACAGGGATGTTTTACCCTGTGGGAGGTCTTTAAATACTTGTTATTTTTTGTAATAAGGATGATCCTCATTTGTGGGAGAACCAGGCTATGGATTTATGATACAAACTGAGACGAGAGTTGATGTCTTGTAACAACTTTCGCTTTCAATATATCAAACTTTTGTTTCAAGTTTTATGCATGTCAGTTTGCAGTTGGTTATAGACTACTTTAGCTATCGTAATCTATTGCARGATGATATGATTTGATTAATGTGTTATCCATATCTGATCTCTTTCATTATTTTTAAAGTACAACAATCACTTTGTTTCAGTTAATGAATCACATATTTCTCTTCTTCGTTAATTGAATCATTTTGTATAGGTCTTTGCATACAGATTTATCTAACTGTGAAGATTTATAAATCATAAGATTGTTGTAATTTTTATGTCTTGTTTGTCCTGTAATTATATTTAAAGAGCACTACAGCTTTCCGTTTATGAAAATCTCTTGGAGAATCCGGTGCGGGTTTACTCCCTCCGATCAACTAAGACAATCATTACATACAGGACAAACCTAGAGCGTTTCTTCGGGTTAGTTTGTTATTTATTTGATAGTTAATTTGTTAGTATAATGTAATTAGTTTAGTTAGATATATGCGTAGTTTAGATTTGTAGTTAGAGTTAGTATCTTAGTTGTTTAGTTTAGATAGTTTTTATTTTATTTCTTTTTCATAAAATTGTAAAAATCAAAAAACAATAGCTCTCGCTGTCTTAGGATAGAATACAAATGAGTTTTCCAGGTTTTCATCCAAATCTTTAAATTGTAAATATTATACATTTGTGAATAAGATTTATTTCTGTTAGTAGTTAGGTATTTAATTTCTTGGAGTTAGCATAGTATTAGATAGTAGATTGTATATAGAATAGTTAGATTTGTTTAGTTTGTTTTAATAGTTATTTTTAGTTAGATTAGTTATTTTAGAGTAGTTTTTCTTTTTGTTTTCTTAGGACTTAGATCGTCTAACGAAGTCGCTAAACCCGTCAGGGTGGGTTATCCCAAACGGCTTGGGTTATTAGACAACCCTGGACCGGATCCACTCTCCCAGTTGACGGACGGTCAATTTCACCCGTCAACACCACCCATCTTACTGAGCGGTCTATTCTTGCACACCTTATTGTAGACACTTCATGTAATATTTGTTGTCATTTCTCCAAAACTATATCTGAGTCACACTCACATGATTTGATGCTCCTATAGTTGAGTACCCCATCTACAATTGGGTTGACATAATCTTCTCCATGTGTGGTGGTTCTGTATAACTGGTTGATTTCCTCCAAATCTAGGCAAGTGGGCTCTACAAACCTTTCTCCTTCTGATGGGTCTAATCGTGAAATGAATTTATATTATCCTAATTCAAATGTCATATTCCTTATATTCAAGTTCATTATGGATTATTTATCAAATTCCCAATCCATCCCAATAAATAATGGATAAGGTGTTGTGTCGTCCACTATTTCTATCACTTCAAAGTCACATATCTACTATCACACCTTTTAGCCTTCTAATTGTTAGAACTCTATGTTGGTTTTCTAGCTTCAGATGAATAGGTGAGTAGCCTAAGGTTTCCTCTCCCATACATTTCCATGTCGCCTTAGGTAACACATTTACCTTAGACCCTAAATCTAGTATGATGTCCCCCATATTGAAATCTCCAATGTAGGTATTTAGTCTGAATTATCTACTTGTCCTCCTTCTCGTATGGAGGTGATTGACTGTTTTATGTTATAAATTCCACTCTTCCTCTATGTTACGTATTTATAACATATTTTTCAAAACTTTAACAGATGATGGATCATTTAGTAGTTTAACACATGATTGCAGAAAAGTATATATGGTACTTACTTGTACTTTAGGTAGTACTTCGTTGGTGTGATCCATTGATAAGGGAATTTTGTATATTGGTACATTCTGAGTTTGATGCATAGTTGATGTGGAGGAAACATCTTGATTGAGGAAATTCTGTCTTTCCTCGAATATTTATTTTTCTTTTCCCACATCGAACTATTTTTGTGGTTCAGTAATCTTCTTCACTGATTGGTGTTGTGAAGGTTCTTGTCTTACTGCGTCAGCTCATGTCTTATCTCCTTCGCACGTAACTATGTTGATATTTATTCCATAATCCCTAGCTTTTGCAGATATCCACTGAACATTTTGATTGTTCTGGTTCCTTTTTTCATGAATATTCCCCCAAAGTGTTGGGCATTCCTCTGTATCATGGTCTATTGCGCGATAGTACATACATGTCATAGGTGGGAGTAGACATTCCCTTGCATAGTGTCCTGGCCATTGGAAGTTATGACATAATAATGGATTTATGCCTCTTCCAAATCCTCCTCTACCTCATCCTCCACCTCTCTATCGACCTCTATCTGCTCGTGGTGCGTTGTATTGAGGCACCTGATTATACTACATGGGGTTATAATCTAGCTGCACATTGTTATACTGCTACTCCACATTGTTATATGGAAGTGGTACCTGGTTGAAATGTGGTGCATTTTTCCATGTCACCATTTATGCCTGCACTCTGTAGGTATCTGCAGTTTTTTCCCTCATCAAGTCCATTGTCCTACAATATTTCTCATCATGACCTACTGATTTGAAAAAAGTGCAGTATGAATTCTTGGGTAATGTCTGGCACTTCTGCATCATTGGAAAATGATATGAATCATGCCCATGTGTTTTACATATCTAACACCATGGTCCTCCCATTGGAAAAGGGTTTGGTAGCCTTGTTTCCATGTACTATTTGAAAGTTGGGAACTCATTCTTGTGGTGTCCTTTTGTCCTGCATGTGGTAAACCAAACAACTTCTCTTTTCTCTTTTCCCTTATTCCGGTTTAGTTGATATGTGAGGTTCTTCAAGTCCTCTTTTATCTCTTCTAGTATTGGATATGTCTTTTGAGACTGGTTCTCATCCATTTGTAGGGATGCCTATAGAGCCTCTTCCTGAGTTTGAAACTTATGTTGCCTCAAAGGGTATTCCAGGTGCAGTCGGAGTGAATTCACAAAGAGATGTATATGTTTCATATTAGTCATGACATACTTAAATTTACCCTTAAATAATTTGAACCTATGATTAATATCCCAAATAGATTCACATGGTTTCTGTGTAATTTCGATCATCTCATTCATGTATTGATCTTCTGAACTAGGCTTCTAAAATTCATTTATCAGTAGCTTCTTGACATCTGCAACAGTTTGTGTTGTCCCTAGTGGATTGTTTACCTCTATACTCATGTACCAATCCATTATGTGGTCTCTTATCATGTTAGCTAACTGCACAAGTTTTGTATCCTCATCTGTAATCTGCTTTTCTTCCCAGATATTCTCGTAGATAAATAAAAAAATTTCATGATCCTCAAATGACTCTCCTGAAAATTTTGGTAACCTAATGGTGGGATCATGTCCTTCCATATTGATCTATGATGAACTAGTACCTCCACACGGTGTAGATACTTGACTACTACTTCCTAAACTAGCTCCTCCAATTGTTGCTCCTTGGTTTTATGCAGTTCATGTTGTCTTTCTTGCACTAAAATTCGGTTGTCTAAATGGTGGTATTCTTTCTGGTGTATTAGTCACACATGGGGTTATGGGTTCCACAATGACACTAAAATGGATAGGAGTTATGCCTTCTCTTCTTACCCTTGGACCTCTTGTCTTCCTTTCATATGTTGCACACATAATTTCCTCAATATTCTCCACAGCCTGGAGATCATCTACCTCTTCTTCATGAATTTCCAAGCCCTCTCTATATGCTATGGATATCTTCTTATTATTCATATTATATTGGTAGGGTACTCCCCTGTGTGTTTTTATTATTGTTGTCATGATCCTCTTGATCTTATCTTCCTCCATCATTATTAGTTCCATGGTATCCTCCTTATTTCCTGTATCCATCTCTTCCTCTATTTCTCCACCTCTTGTCAGTGCTTCCCCGCCTTCCCCCATGCACACAGGGAAGTTTAGTTGTCTACTTCCATAGTCATCACACCTTTGTTATACAGTAAGATATTGATTGAAGTATAGAGTGATCTAATATACCTACCCACGGGTCCCTTCAGGAACTCTTTCTCTGCTGCACTATAAGATTTCATGGTATCTACTGCAAATACTATGATAAACCCTGTGACAATATTGTCTAGGAAGAAATCTATTGCGCGTGTGAATTAGTTGTTAACTTGTTGTAACTGCACGATCTCCATGGGATTCCACTCGATATGTATAATTCGATTCATAGGGTGGTTTTATTTCAACCTCAATATCCACTCCTGCAACACATGTGGGAAATCACAGAAAAAGGCCTCATGCAAGTCGCTAAACATGTACTTTTCCAAATATTTGTGCGATGTAAATTTAAGGTTTTTGTTATCCTTCTTTGAAAACTCAAGCTCCTTTTCTTTCAACCAACTTTCAATATCTGACTTCGTTGGATTCCATGGTTTGAAAATTCCTTTTTATACCTTCATTTTCTTCACGATTCTTTCATAGATACCACTCACTCAATCCCATGCAGTTCCATCTGGCAGCAAAACCATTTGCTGGTTACTAATTTATCTTTCTACCCTTGGGTTGACCTAGTTTCAGATATGAACAGGTTTCCAACAAAACCGCCTAAACCTATTAGACCTCCTAGTAGACCAGAAGGCAACACAATACACATAATGTAGTGCACAGTCTCACCCAAGATAGTCCTTTGGGTGACTCTAATGCTCAGATGATTGCAGTATAGGAAAGAGTGGGGATCTAGGATTGCAATTAATCTTCTTAGGCCTTGTCCTGGATGTTATTTCTATTATTCTGAATACTCTTTTATTTGATAAACCTATGCATGCATTATAACAGGTCTAACATATAAGAGATCTCATAGAGTTATTCATTCATCTCTTCATAGTCTAACTACTTACATAATGTAACATGCAATCAATCAAAACATATAACATAGGTGTTACCATGGTTCACCCCTTCCTAGGATACGTCCACAACTATATGGCTTCTTATGCTCTTTCATTTAGAATTTTGTAATAGATGTCACCATGTGCACCACAATTTTGATCATACAATATCAAAGCAGGTTCCACAATATTCTATGAGGATGACAAGATCACATCAAGATCCTCATCCTACAATATAACCCTCAATATATAACTACTTGACTCTCTTATAGATCAACAACTTACAACAATGATATCAGGTCTTACAATGGTTTCTTTAACTGATCATAACAAAACTTAGGAACCTCTAACTAGAACTCCTAAGTACTTATTTATACGAACTTTTAGCTTATCATCCATTACAATCTCTTACAAAAACCCTAACCTTAATGTGGTTAGCCTTTCATGCATGCTCACCTTCCACACTTTCCTCATTTTCATGTGGCTTTATCTCACACATGTTAATTTTCCTCCCAGCTGTCCTTTTCCAAAATTCACCTTATCTCCCAAAAATGGTATTTTCCTCCAAATTGGCATGCACCCAACACTAATATTACAACATTTCTTTATAAATTATGACACTAAGACTAAGTGGCGGTTGACCCTTGAGGGTTGTAGTATACTTTCAACCTGCTGCCATTAATCAGACCTTTGAGTGGATATCTTTGTAGATTTTCTAACTTGGTGACACCTGCTTCAGTGATGTATATTATTCCAAATGGACCTAACCAACACATATGTAACTTACTAGGATGCTGAGAATATTGTTTGTCATATAAGAGAACTAATATCTTGGATGCAAGATTCTATGGTGAATGTTATGGTTGTGCGAAGCCTTCTATCTATTTTTATCCACTACTTGGCTAAATCCTACCATAATATAGTCTTTGTAGAGCTCCATAAGCTTGCCCATCTTGTGTTGGAGGGATTGGTTATTGGTCATATGAGTCGTTAGCACGAATCTGAGGCTTGAAACCACAAATTCTAATGCCATGACCACTTCCTTCCCATAGACATATATGAAAGGTGTGTTCTTAGTCACCCTTTTGGAGGTGGTTCAATAAGCCCATAAAATTGCAGAGATATGATGATCCTAGTCATCACGCTGCAAATTACAAACTTTGGTTAAGGTGTGTTATAAAATTTTATTGAAAGCTTTAATTGTACCATTAACTTGAGTATGATATGGAGTTCTCTTTTGGTGATAGATCGTGAAAAACTGAGTGAGTTGTTGGATGGTCTCGTTCAGAACATGCGAGTCCCAGTCACTCATAACTACCCGTGGAAATTCAAATCAGGTGATAATATTATAAAAAATGAATCACACGAGTCTTAGTTGTACAATCCTTGAATGATGCAGATTCAATCCATCTTTTTATATATTTTGTGGTATTGATAATGTAGCATGCACCATTGCACCATGCAGACAGATCCATAGGTCCAACAAAGTTGAAGGCCCATTTGTTGAAGGGTTCAAGTGCAGTCACTAGGAAAAGGGGAGTTCATCTCTTTGGTAGGGATTTCCGACCCATTGACATATATCGCATCACTTGCATAAATTATTAGAATCGACGAAGAGAGAGGGCCACCAAAGTCTAATGCATACAACCATGCACATAGTGGCCTTTCCTACAATATTCCCCCCAACAATTCCTTTGTGTGCTTCATATAGGATGGAATCTCATTCATGTACCAAAGAAAAATGACGTAGGATTCCATCTGGACCCAACTTATACAACTTCTCAACATTCAAATGATAATCAACATTGTAGGTGACCTGTTGGCGACATTGTGCAGGATTATATTCTAGGGAAAATTGTCCAGAAATAAGGAATTATGTTATTTTGTCCAATTGATCTCGGATTTCTTCAATGTGGAAGAGCTCTGCATCAGGAATCTCATCACTGAGGTTGTTAGTAGCCTCCCCTATCTCAAAGCCCGACAGATGATCCGACCCCACATAGTGTTTTCTTTGTTTTACTACAACCTCAAAGTCAAATTCTTGAAACAAGAGAAACCACCAGCAGATGCATCCACCCAACACTGGGTTTTTCACTAAATACTTGAGGGTGGAATGAACAGTGAATAATTTGAATACAGACCCTAGAAAGTAGTGGCATAATTTTTGCAAGGAATATACTATAGCCAAGCCTTCGTGCTCGGTGGTAGTATAATTCCTCTCAACATCATATAGATTTCAACTAGCAAATTAGATTAGACAATCTATACTGCCTTCCTCTCACTGGGCATGAAGACACCTAGTGTGATGGATGAAGCATCAGAATGAACATGGAAGATCTTGGACCAATCTGGAAAAAAACAAGTTGGTGCAGTAACTAGTTTTTCCTTGAAGGTATCAAAATCATGTTGGCATTTTGATATCCATTTATATTTAATATCTTTATGTAGAAACCTTTTCAATGGTGTGATTTTCTATGCATAATTCTAGATGAATCCTCTATAGTATTTGATATGTCCCAATGTTTCTTGCATCCCAAAAATGGAAGTAGGGGCCACCATATGTAGGATGGTGATAATATTGGTCGGGTTGACTAGAAATTCATCTTTACACATGACATGGCCGAAAAATATACCAAAGGGAGTATAAAAGATGTACTTCTTCAAATTAAAAGAGATCTGTAGTTGGCAACATTGATCCAAAATTAGATGGAGAGCTTGTATATGGCCTTTTACTAGATTGAACATAGTACAATCATCCAAGTATACCTCGAGGAACTTATGGATAAACTCCTTGGATTCAATTTTTTGGAAATGAGGATCTGTACCTAATATGTGAAGGGGAAAGAGATGCAGAGGTGAGAAACTATTCCCTTATCCCATCAATACAGAGCACATCTATTAGTACCAATCCAACCTCTCTTGATATCATTACCCCATGTTAACAATCTATTTCGGAGGTAAATCCAAATGAACATTTTTTATTTCAGTGAATCATTAAGCTTCCAAAAACACTCCCACCATCACAATGAAGGTCCACTAAACTCTTCTTCCATTTGAGCTTTATAACCCATCTTTGTGGTGAAATCACTAGGCAAGGAATCTTTTGACCAAACAAGAGATTCAAGGTCCTTTTTTACCAAATTTATTTGATTAGACCATAACTTACCAATGAAACTTTTCCATTCCTAAAGAATCTCCCCAACCAATCTCAACTCGCTTTCATATTTCCAACCACATCTACCAATATTGCTATGATCCTGAGATTTGGCATCCCAGAGAAAAAGATATTTTGGCTATGAAGGAAAGTATGAATATCATTATAGATTCCATAATCTAAGTCCACTCTATCCCATGGATACTCCCCAATTCAAACTTTTTTACCATTCCCAATCCTCCACACAATCCAATTTCCCACTAGAGGGAATGCTTCTACTAAATATTTCTAGATTATTGAATTTTTTATGAAGATACGTTTTATGGTTTTCTCCTGATTGGGTTTCCAAGTTAAACTATGTGCATTGTGATTTGATTTTATATGTGATTATTGTTTATCATCCAATGAATGGTTTTTGAATGGTTAAATAAATAAAAATGTATTCTATACTGATTGATCGCCCCCCTTCCCAATATAAGCATAATTACAATAAGGAAACCAATTGGATCCTTGAAAAATGAGCTATAATGACTTCTATCTACTTTGTCCTTTTCCTCAAAACTTTTAGTTGAACTCCAATCTTGTTTGTACACCTCCAAAATGTGTTTAGGTTTTTCTAGAAATTGGCATACTTATTGAAACATTTTTTGTTACTATCACCTTCATCAAGTCAAAAAACTCTTCATTTTAACCTCAAATTAGCTTCTTCCTTAGCCAAAAGGTCCCATATTTAGTTCATACACAATTTCAAGGTAGAATCCTCGTCGTATGATAAAATCATAGAGGCCTTAACTACGAAAAGGGAGTTAATCTTGAGCTTGTCTCCTTAGGGGTGGCTTGGGAATGTTGATTAATATTTACAACCCAACCTTTCAAAACATATTTTTCTTTCTTGAAATTGACATGGAATTGTTGTATAAACAAGTATCCAAATTCATTTTTAAGGTGATCCCATACAAAATAGACCAATTTTATGTAATCATCTTTTTCTAGCCACACATGGTTGAATTTCATAGGGGATAGAAGTTTTTTCTCCTTGGACTCCATTTTCAGAAAAATGGGAAAGTGGTTCGAGTGGCCTCTCGATCCAACCCACATTTTTAGGTTCCAGGGACCTTCAACCAGTAATTCATAAATCATGAATATTTCCATCTGCTTGGAGACTCATTCCACACATTTCCTTCCATCCCTCCAAGTAGTGAAAATGTTTGGGGGTTCAATGCCAAAAAAATGTAAATCTTCTAAGAGATGTGTGTAGAAACATTATAAAGGGTCCCTACAAACATTCACACCTAAAAATGTTGAAATTCCTAATACGACACTTAGGTATCTTGTTATCAAGTGATTTCCTTCTTCTAAATCAAATCAACAACTCACAAAATAGAATAAACTTGTTGGAATAATCAACTCAAATAAATAGTGGAAGAAATACTAGAAACCAAAGTCTCATACACAATACATAAAGATATGATTCCCATCAACTAATAATATAATTCAAATAACTTCAAATCTTACAACATCTCCCCTAATGGGAAAATTTCCCACAGAGAAATATATAAAACTTTAGACAACACCTACAAACCGTAGCAACTCATGGTCTATTGTACAATCCCAAACTTTCATGTTTCTCGAGATGTATAGACCTTTCCTCAAGAAAACCTGTGTATACATGCCTTCCTCCACTAAAAAATGTGTACACATACGAAAAGGATATTTAGAAAACTCTTTGTGACATAACCCTTTTTTTGTGGCTCCAATCTACTAAATCCCACTTGTGGCTTCCTCTATTCTCTCTTCTACCTAAACTGTACTGATCTCTAGATGAAATTTATTCTCCACTTATCTAAGATCTAATTTAACCATAGTCCTTCATGACCCAACCCTTTGTGTCAAAACAATCCAACCTACTTTATTTACCGTAGTCTTTCTTTTATAATATATAGTTATGACCTAATCCTAATCCCCAAAGTGATTGGCAGTTGATATGAATTCTCACCTCACTTGAGATCAATGGATAATATTTAATTCACTAATTGTAATAATTTTAGCATTTCATTAAATAAACTCAACTAATTAATAAAAGAACTATACTTTAATAATTCCTTTAATTAAAGTAAAGTATCAAGGTAGAAGTCTTTGGACAAGTTCCATACATCTAGACACTTAGACTTGTGTGGAAGTACTTGTCTGATGCTACAAGCATGAACACTCCCTCTTAGAAAGGAAGGTATTCAACACCACTCCAAGTTTGTCCCTAAAGAACACAAAATTCCCTTTAACCAAGCATTTGGTCAGAATATCTACAACTTGCTCATCTATGGAAACATATTGAAGCTTGACTACTCCCTTTTAGATCATGTCTCAGTTGAAATGATACATGATATCAATATGCTTGGACCTATCATGGAATATTGGATTCTCAGAGATTTTGATACAACTCTTATTATCACAGTATATCACTATACACTTGAACTGCTAATCAAATAAACATGTAAGTAATTTTTGAATCCAAATGGATTCAAATATAGCCGTACTAACTTTCATGTACTATGAATCTACTGAATTATTCTTCATGTTGAACCATTTAATCACTATTGATCCCAATCTGAAGCATCATCATGAGCTGCTTTGTTTTCTACTCCGCTCCTTTCCCAATATGATTCTAAATATACCTGCATCTTCACTCCATCACCTTGAAGATACTTCAATAAATAATCCAGTGTACCTCTCAAGTACTTGATCACATGCTTCACTGTTATCCAATTCACTTTCCTCAGGTCCACCAACCTTTAATTTGAAGTGAAGACCTTCCTCATATGGATAACCATAGGTGTATACATTGGTATACAATCCTCCATCTTGAATCTCCTCAATATCTCTACTTTGTACTTCCCTTGACAAAGGAATATCTCTCTCGATATTTTCCATACCTATAACCCCAAGAAATAATGCATCAAACAAATTTCCTTCATCCCAAAATCCATAGATGAATCTCCTTTTCACCTCACAATAATTTCCTCTGCACCTATGAGAAACAAATAATCCACATACAACACCAAGATAACTGGATCAAATCTTGCAAGTAAGAAGTAAAATTTATGATCCACCTTAATTTTGGTAAATACCATAGGGTGAAATCATGAAGCTGGGTAACACTTTCGTGACAATCGGGTCTCCAAAATTTCTCGCGGCAATTTTTCGGCCGAACAAATGTTACTTTCGGCCGAAATATTTTTCGGCCGAAAATTTTCACGTCAAATTT
>SNQJ01S0024019.1:82922-95920 GCA_010110895.2 Picea sitchensis
AATCAATCAAACAAATCATCGAGTGATAAAATATGTTGAATTTTCCTGCGTGGGAGGTTTTCCTCTCGACGGTTCGAACTTCTATGGTGAAATCTTGTAATTTTTTTTGTTTTGTTTAAGTTGTTGAAACGTGTCATTTTGAAAAAAAGGAAGCAATCCTACTTGTGGCTTAGAAACATAGTTACCAAACTCGAATTTCAATACGGTACTCCTATATATAAAATAATAATAACATGCAATCGAAAGGCTACTTGGACGGCTTGCCTAGAAAGGGTTTGCATCTCCTTTACAGTGTAAGGCATATAAGCAAAATAACACCCAAGCAGTAGGCGAGGAATCCCTCCGTCAGCTGCCCTACGGTAAGCCAACCTGAGATGGAAGAGCATTTTCGTGATGGGCAAGGGCTTGCATCTACTTGAGTGGGATGGATTCACGATGAAGGATCAACTAAAATCCAATCTTCGATCTTCAAGATCTTCATAACGGATTTGATCATCAATTTAACATTGTGATAGGTGACTTCGTGTGGACAAAATGCAAAAATTTGATGCTCTGACGCTAAAAAACTTCTTGGTCATACATATTGAATGCTGGTAGGAGTCAGCGGGACAGAGAAGTTGAAAATCCTGGGGCAAATCCAAACTGAGCCAGATATTTTGGCTGAACCAAATTTGGCCGAATTTCCATACTGAAACCCTCTGATTCGGATAAAATTGGTAACTATTGTGTGTGTTTTATATGTATGAAGTTATTTGTGGTGTCTGAGTTGGCCCTTTTCTTCATGTCTTTCCATTGATGCAAGGTAAACATGGACTCACAGCCTGCTTGGCTGTGGTCTGGCGATAACTAATGAAGCACTTACCGTAGCCAGACCCAGGAATTATAAAACTATGAATTGTAGGAATTATAAAACTCAGCCTTAGGGTTGGGTGAAAAATATTTGTTTAAACTTGTTAGTGTTATATTGTTATTTATTGTTATTTATTGTAATGTATACTCAACCAGGAAAACATAATTTTAAGAGTTGCAGTACAAATACCTTCACTTGTGATAGTTTCTAGGCAATTTGCTCAAAGTTCTAAAAGTTAACAGTGGTCCATACTCTGTATCCATGGAGACGTCATTTCAGGCATGGCAAAGGATTGAAATAGCTTCTTATTTTCTCCATATTTAAGATCTCTTGACATGGATGGAAAAATTACCATAGTTAACCTAACCAACCCTAGTCACTCAAAATCGCTACTATTCATGGTAACCATGCATCTTCAGCAATTTAAATAACATATGTATTCATCACATTGTATCATCATCTCATATCAATTATTTATATATATATATATATGTTTAGATTTGTTTATATAATCATTTAATAGTGTGTTTGGTTTGGTTTGCAGGTTAGGCGGGAGGGACTGGAGCTAGAGCTTGGAGCTGGGAACTTGGCCCATAGGCCTAGATTCTTATTTAACCTAATGCGTTTATTTAGGGTTTTACCACAACTAAGTAGGAGTGTTTTTTTATTTAAATTTATGATTGGGTAGGTAGGCCCTTGGTTCCATATTTTGAACCAGGGCTCTGATACCATATGTAGGGGCTGAGTAGAATTTATGTAAACAAAATTCAATAATTCGTTTAATTGCACACCTAAGAATTTATAAATTAATCAACACATAATAAATTTTTCTTAACTGATTAAAAACAATTGCAAAATTTGAAATACCTGAACCTGATGCTAATAATCCGTTTGTCCGCCGCTGGCCTCCTTGACCGCTTCTGCAAAACAATGCCCAAAATCGTTCCTCCCTGCCAACTAGGTAGCTCCCTAGCTCCAGGATATCAACGGATATCCTGGCCCCCATGCCCAAAACCCCCAACAACTTCGATGCACTGTGTCAATCCCACCGACAAAATTTCACCTCTCTCTTTGCAAATCCCCGAGCTCCCAAAATCCATCCCCAACCTCCGTAGAATGCCTCCCGTCCAACTCCTTCCCTTCCTTATCCCTCCTTCACCGACTTCCCCCCTCATTTACTCCCTACCTAACCCATTTATTACCCCTTATCCCTTCCCGTTAATGCCCCCTTATACCCTTTCTTTAATATCTTATCCTTCCGCAATTAATAACTTATCCCCTTGTTGTGTACGCGACCTTTCAATTTAATTAAATAACTTATTAATTTATTAAATTTAATACTCATGTTTTTAAATGTAATAGGTAGTTTAATTAATCAATTAATTAATTAAAGTGCAACCATTAGTTAATCAATAACTATTTAATTAGTTTTATTATAACTATCCTGTTTAATTAATACCATATTAAGACGATTAATCCCCTAATTAATTTTTAATTAATAATCCTTCACATTTGTTCAACTAGGGTTGTTACACTGTTATTTCCTATATTCCAATTTTTCCTCTAACTTAACATCGCCTCTCACACATTTCTTCCATTCAGCGAATATGAAGATCATATAATCCTTTGAGGTCTCAATGTAACCCCAAAAATATACCCTTATGTATTGAAAGTTCTAGGTTTGTCCTCTTCTTCATTGGCACATGCATGTATATTGGACAACCAAATATCCTCAAGTGTCCTATATTTTTCTTGACCCCTAAGAATGCCTCCTCCAAAGTATTTCCCCCAATATGTTGTGAGGACTCCTATTATGCACATATATTTTTTTGTTACACACCTCTTCCAAAACAAATATAGGAAACTCTTGTATCATATCCTTGGAAGAACTGATGATGGATTGGTTTTTTCTCTCCCCAGCCACATTATGCTAAGGGATGTATGAGACTATCAAATCCATCTTGATCCCTACCTTGAAAAAACCTTTAAATTCATTAGAGGTGTACTCTCCCCCATTATCTAAACTCAAGACCTTGATCTTATTTCTTTTCCAGTTCTCCACTTAAGAAATAAACTCCTAAAACTGACTAAAGGCATCATGCTTGGTATTCATAAAGAAGATCTAGGTTTTCCTAGAAAACTCATAAATTAAAGTCACATAGTATTATGCTCCCCGCATTGATGCAACTTATATCGATTCACTCACATCTGAATGTATAAGATCCAAGATCACCTTGGACCTACTCTCTTTGCTTGGAAAATCATCCATGGAATTCTTGCTAAGTGTGCACTCTCTGCAGACTCCCTACCACTCAACACTTAACTCTAGAATACCTATAACAATTCCCCTCATAATCATAAATGCCCTATAGTGTAAATTTCCCAACATCCTATACCATAGCTCACATAGGATGTCATTTTATTGTACCAAATCTTGAAAAGGTTTTCCCTACAACCTGTATAAAGTGACCTCTCTAACCCCAATGACCATTGTTGTGTCCAAGCTATATTTATATCGACAAACTAGTAACTTCACTCTCTAAAAAGTAATGTAAAAACATTGTCCTCAATAGCTGAGACTAAGACCAAGTTCTTCCTTAATCCTGGTACATAAATCACATGTTGGGCATCAAACAAACCTTCTGACTCAAGCTGAAACACGATTTCCCTATCCCTTCACTACCTACATGGAATCACCACCAAGCTCCACATGAATCCCTGAGTCCTTATCCATCATAATATTGAATAGCTCCCATGTTTCTATCATATGAAAGATGCACCATTGTTTATGTACCACACACTCATGATTTTTTTGCTAGTAGAATTATAAGAAAATAGTAAGAAATGCTTCTCAAACTTTATTGCAAACTCATCTAGTTGTGTCTATGATTATGGTTCTATTTTCATATTTTCTCTTCCCTTCTTCTTCTCTAAACACTCATATGCAAAATTTCCATTCTTATGACATGAGAATCAATTGATTTTATGCATGTCCTTATGCTTCCTTGGTTGTGATGTTCCTCTGTCACTGTTACCATTTTCGCTAGAACCATTTCCTTTTCCCTTTCTCGTCTTACTGACAAGAGATAAGTTATCATCACTAATTCCATGCTTGTTTCCTTTAAACTCCTCCCAATTCTCTTTATGGATACAATCGTCCCAAATCCTCTGCCAATTTGGGAGTTTTTCCTGAGCACAGACTCCTTTGACAAATTGTTCCCAAGACTTTGGAAAACCATTCAATGTCACATTAATGATCTCTACATAATCCAATTTATTCCCTATGGATACAAGATGATCAAGTAACCAAGTGATCCTCATGAGGTAGCTGGTAACATTGTCATATATGGAAATTTACATAGATCTGAGTTTATGTCTTAAGACCATCTTATTATTCTTATCAGTTCTCTAAAATAATCCTACCAAGGAATCAAACATATGTTTTCTTATATTATTCTCGGATAAGTGAGGAATTAAACGATTCTTCACTCAATCCAATATTTCTCGCTCGGCTTTAATATCCTTCTTCTCATGAGCTACAAAATCTAGAGGATATTGGACAATTGGTTGTCACTAATTTCAAACCTTGGAGAGTGATCTTGGAGATTGATGTCAACCCTTAGAGGTTGATTTAAAACCTTGGAGGGGTCTAAATATGTTGGATAGTTGATTGACATTTGTATGATCGAGATTGATGATAAGTTAGTTGGGTGCATTTGATGTAGTCTACATGTATCCCCGAAGGTGTGGTTATTGGACTTGGAGTTGATAAAGGAATATAGGCATGATGTATAGTGAAATTATAGGTAAGAATATCATAGATGGATAGTACACGTCGTGTTGTTTCCGGTGATATGTGGAACACCACATGGTTCCTCATAGTTAGAGATATATAGCCTTGTAAATTTGGAAGCCCCAAAGAATAGTCAAGAAGCCCCTAGTTGGTTACAAGTCTTGGTGAAAGGGTAAAGTGGTTGTAACAAGAAACCCCTAAAATAAGGAAAGAGTAAATAGGTTACCTAGCATTAGTATAAATACACCTCAAAGAGTCTCTCATTTGTACATACACACTTACATTGAATTTCTATCTTATGAATGGTATGGTCTATCTTTAGGGAAATATATTAGTGAATATGAGGTTGAATTTGACTACATTTTTATGAAGTTGTGAAGGTATGAAGTAGTGAAAGTTTCAGAGTTGCATAAAACTGGAAAACCTAGTTTTATGTGGTTATACATAGGTTGCATAAGGACAGGTTGTGTACATACACGAGTTGCAAGTGGACACGTCGTGTACATATACATGTTGCATAAGGACAGGTCGCAGACCTACGGAAAAGTTTTGAAGAAGAATGATTGGTTTAGTTGCAGCAAGGTTTAATGGTAAAACATAGTTGCTACATGATCTAAGATGGTATGATTTAGGTATTCATGAGTAAAGGTATGTCTTTTATGTATTTGTTTAAGGCTTGTATCTTGGATGGTATGGAACATGCTTAAGACATGTCTTGGAATCCCTTGATGGTACATGGTTGATGTGATATTGTTACATGCTTGAGACATACTCTTGGTACTTGGTATATGGTTTTTATTGTTCATTGTTAGAGGCACATCTTTGTGATATTGACATAAACTTGAGGATTATCTTATGGTACATGGCATGATTGAAAGTGATATGGTATATGGTACATGGTATGGTAGAGGTGTTGATGTACATTGTTGATGTACATTATTGATGTACATGGTTGATACATGGTACGGTACATGATTGGTATACAAGGTTGATGGTTGAGGCATATGGTACAAGTTGAGGTGCATAGTTTATGCACTTCTTGTGGTACATGGTTGATTCTTGGTATGGTACAAGATTGATACATGGGATGGTGTTGATGTACATGGTTGATATGCATGGTTGGCACATGTTATGGTACATGGTTGATGGCACAAGTTGTGGCACAGGTTGATGCATGGTACATGGTACATGTTAGTATTTGGTTGAGACACATATCTTAGGATGGTATGTTGGTGATCTTGATACATGCTTGGTAGAGGCATGTGTTGGTGATGTTGGAAATCTAGTTGAGAATTTTCCTTGGTATATTATCCATGTGAGAGGATCTGGTTGAGTATCAGTGACATTGACAAGTTAACAGGTTACAGGTTGATGTAACAGTGATAGTGGTAGTGACAATGATAGTGACAATGGCTGTGATAGTGGAAATGATTGTGGTAGTGACAATTTGCATACAATTATACTTCATGGAGGAAGGATGGGGCAAGGAAAGGGGGTTATAGCCTCCTTTTGGTTGGATCTAGAGAATTACGGAGTTTGAGCTTCCTTCAGGTTGGAGCATGGGAACTAGGTCGTGGTTGTATCCAACTTCCGGTTGGAGCTGGAGAACCTAGGGGGTTGTAGCTTCCTTCTGGTTGGAGCCAAAGAATTAAGAGAATTTTATATTCCTTCAGGTTGGAGCCTATAAATAGGGGTTTGTAACCTCCTTCGAGTTGTTGTTGGAGAATTGGGAATTTGGTGCTTCCTATGAATGAATTCTTGATATATATACAAAATAATTTTGTGGTTTTCTCCCATTTGGGTTTCCATGTAAATATTGGTGTACTATGTTCTCGATGTGATGTTGATTTGATATTTCTTATGATTACATGCTTATGATATAGATGATACATTCATGATAAAATGTTGAACATTGTTTATTAAGTGAAAGAAATATATTGTGGTTAAAAGTGGTATAAAGTGCTCATACTGATTCACCCCCCTCTTTGAGTATTCCAACAGAGGATTTGTTAATTTTCATAAATTCCACCAACCATAATATAATGGCCCTGGGTGGGTTTGAACCCCTGACATGTGTTATATAAACCCAACACTTTTCCATTATATCGTGATGTGATTCTGTGAACAAAACTCCAAAATGTTCATTTTTATTATGTTGTTATTCTTTATTTTAGGAGATATAGAGTATTTGTAGTCAAAAGATTTATTTTTCCAAGGAGGAGTTGATTGTGACACTCACACTTGAGTATTTTCAGAATAATAGAATGCATTTTCCATAAACATAAGTTTAAGTTGTTATTGTATCAAGCATTTTTTAGCATCAATAGAGAGATCTCTCATTTGGAAGTGGACCCAGAGATGTATCCCAATATGGGTGAACTCCATTATCAAGTTGTTTAATGTTCTTTTCTATTGCTATTTTCTATTTTTCTCAATTACAACATTTTTATTTCCAAAAGTAATTTATCAATTAATGAAGTTTTTTTATAAGTAAGGGGATTCACATGTTAATTTAAAAATAACCACAACGGTCATAATTTTCAAATCCGATTGGATGTAAATGTATGTTTAAGAACTAATTTGGCATTTAAGTATTTTATGATCAATTTGATATCAGATTAGGCTTGACAAGTATTTGTAAGTGGGTGCTTATGAGGTCCAAATAAAGCAAGGTGAAGGCACACTTGAATACTTCAACCAAAACATTCAAAGAGAATTTCAAAAATAGGGAATGGAATTCGAAGGAGAAGAAGATCCTATAATGAGCCTCGAGGCTATGATGGAGGCATTTCTCAAGATGAAGACAATGGTGTAAGAATTGTACCATAAGGCTCAAGAAAGAGCTAAAACATTGGTAAAATATGAACGAAAAGGAGGAGGTTAAGAACCTCCATATCCTCCTTCACCCCCATCATCATCATCTTCTTCTGATGAAAGTAAACATTCTTCTCATAAGAAGAATCATTCTAAGAATTGTTCTCATTCTCATGCTCATGATTTTCCTTTATTAAAGGTAGATGTAAAGTTTGATTTGTTGATTTATGATGGTGAATTGAATGCAAAAAAGTTGGATAATTGGATCAAACAGATTGAAGTAAATTGTAGGGTACAGAAAATCATTGATGACACTGCAAATATACAGTCAGATACTCTTTGATCTCATCCAACACGATAAAATAATTTCTTCTTGGGATGAATTCAGTGTTGCATTAAGAAAACAATTTTATCCATTAGCTTATATGCAAACAACAATAATTGAATAGCAACATCTAAGACAAAGAAAATGGAAAAATGTCCAAGTATATACACATGAATTTAAGAATATATAATTCTCTTTATGAATTCTATTATATACTTGTGAAAATATTCTAAAATGTATTGGTGGTATGTATTCATATCTTCAACATACTATATTAATGTTTGATCCTACTAATATTGACGACATGTTAGTATAATATACTCATCTTGAAGCTAGCAAGCGAAATCATGTGTTTGAGGATAAGAAGCCACATAAATTAGAGAAGCATTCAAAGGCAAAAGGGGAGAGTAAGAAGTCAACTATAGTGAATAAATTTGACGAGAATCCTACATGTTCTCACTGCAAGAAGAAGGTACATGAGGAGGAAAAGTGTTGGAAGTTGCATCCAAAGATGCTACCAAATAAATTCAAAGACAAGAACAAACAAATGACTATTGCAACAACTCAACAAGATATGGGATCATATTCAGAAGATGAAATTAATATCATAACAATGGGAATAAAAGGTATACCCACTGCTAGTATTAGTTCTTCAATTCAATATTTAAAATTGGAATGTGTTCTTAATCAAAAGAAGCAAAGTGAGATTTTTCATATAAGGGTCACAGTGAAGCATACAAAGATAGATACTTTGTTTGAAAGTGGGTCTCAAGTTAATTTAATTTCTGAAGAAATTGTTAAGAAGTTGGGTTTAAAAACCACACCTCATGTGAAGCCATATCCTTTGCAAGTAGCTAATTAGTGTAAAATCAAATTTGAAATTACTTTCAAGTTCATTGATGAGGTTGAGTTTGATGTAGTGCCACTTGAAATTTGCAGTATTGTCTTAGTTATTCCATACGTATATAGAAAGCCATATTTTATTGATAACATAACAAGTATCGTATTTTCAAAGACAGGATTGAATATATTGTTAAAGATCACCATATTAAAACTAATGTTTATTTAGTGAGCATAAGGACAAATGAAGAGAATTGTAAATGCTAGTAAATATTTTATTCTCATGATGGAGAAGAAAAATGAGAATTTTGTGTTAGAATATTTTTAAGTTTGTAATCCAAGTCATAAGAAGGAATTGGTAAAAATTGTTTCTAGATATGATGATCTATTTTAGGAATCTACAAGGTTTCCTCCAGGGGGGAGGGTTGAAAATGAAATTTATTTGTAGCAGGATGCTTCTCTTCCTAATATTTGTATGTACAAGTCATCATTCATAGGGAGTGCAGAGATAAAGATGAAAGTTCATGAGTTTCTCGATAAGGGAATCATAAGGCCAAGTTCCTCTCCGTGTGGATCTCATATTGTATTGGCTCCAAAGAAAGATGGTACATCGAGGATATATATTGAATTTCGGTAACTGAACAATATCATAGTAAAGAACTGATATCCTCTTCCTATAATCGATGATTTATTGGATCAATTCAAAAATGTTGTTTATTTCGCTAAGCTAGATTTGAGAAGTCGTTACCATCAAATCAGAATTGTAGAAAGTGATGTGTGGAAAATTGATTTCAAGACTAAACAAGGATTGTTTGAATGGTTGGTTATGTCATTTGGTTTATGCAATGCACCTGTGACATTTATGAGGGTAATGAATGATGTATTCGGGCATTTTATAGATGATTTTTTCATTGTATACTTAGATGATATTTTGGTCTTTAGTCAAACATGGGAATATCATGTAATGCATGTTGGGAAATTATTTGAACTTTTGAAAAGGGAGAAGATATATATGAAGATGTCTAAATGTGAATTTGGAAAAACCTCTCTATTTCACTTGGGTTATATTAGAGGTAATGGTTAGTTGAAGATAGATCCCTCTAAGGTGGAATTCATCGTGAATTGGCCCAATATAAACAATGCCACATAAGTCAAGAGCTTCTTAGGGGAAATACAGTACCAAAGGAATTTTTTTTCTTGTTTCTCTTTCATAACAGCTCCATTGCACGGATTAACAAGTGTGAAACGTGTATTTCAATGGGGAGGAAAGAAAAATAAATTCGTTGAGACATTGAAAGAGAAAATAAGTATTGTAGTAGTTTTGGGTCTGTTGGATATGCAACATCCATTTGGAATGAAAATCGATGTAAGTGGACATGCCATGGGACTAGTCTTGATGCAATGAGGTAAACATATTTGTAATTGTTACCATTCTGAAATTTTTACTCAAGAAATAATTAGCTATCTAACGTATGATAAGGAACTGTATGATTTGGTACAAAGTGTTAAAAGGTGGAAGCATTACTTAATTGGTAAGGAAACAATAATTCACACAGATGATAAGGAATTGTATGCTTTGGTACAAAGTGTTAAAAGGTGGAATCATTATGTAATGGGGAAGGAAATAATAATTCACACAGATCATCAACCATTAAAATATTTTCAATCACAAACTAAGCTACAACAATCATGACACTTTAGATGGATGGGTTTCTTACAGCAATTTAATTTGGTAATTAAGTATAAGAAGGGAATTCTTAAAAAAGTTGCAGACGTGTTATCAAGACCAATAATCAATGCATCTACAATACTAAATCATAATTCTTTAGCTCATGAAAGTTTTTTTGAACAATATTCTAGAGATGATGACTTTAAATATGTGTATGAAGATCTAAATCATGGCAATCAAAATGACAAATTGGATTATCATGTGCATGATAATTTATTGTATTATCTTGGAAATATTTGTATACCCAAGGATGAAAGAGAAAATGTAACCAGGGAATTCGATACATATCACATTTCTCATCACTTCGGGGTAGGAAAGAAAGTAGCACAATTGCAAAGATATTGTTATTTCCCTGGATTGAATAAAATAGTTTCCAAGTATGTAAAAGGGTGTGTTTTGTGTGCCACAAGTAAGCATAGCAACAAAAATTTGGGGTTATATACACCACTTCCAGTACCCTCTCAACCATGGGAAAGTGTGTTCATGGATTTTGTGGGGGGTTTGTAGATGTCCATAACAGATCATGATTATTTGTATGCCATAGTGGATATGTTGAATATGTTGTGTATCTTAATGCCTTGTAAGAAGCAAGTCACAATTGAACAAACAACACAATTTTTCTTTAATAATGTTTAGGTTCATTTTGGGTTTCCTACATCTATTGTATATGATTGAGACTCTTGCTTCTTGGGGAAGTTATGCTCTAGTTTCTGGGAGTTGATGGACACTAAGTTAAATAATATCACATCTTTTCATCTGGAGAAAGATGGACATATAGAAGTGGTGAATATGACAATGCTACATTTGCTTCGAGGGTACTACTGTAAACATCATAATCCATATTTTATGAGAAAAATGAAATGATTACAAATATATATTATGAACATAGAGATGTAATAGAGATACAATAAAACTTGGCTTATATTCATTAGATAAGTATGTTGAGAATGTAAAGTGCATATTGAAACAAGCTTGCTAGAATGATGGTGGCTTATCTCTGAGAAGAGATGTGACAGTTGCACTCATTCGCGAGAAGATGAGTACAATGAGGATCCAAAGGCCCTTTTACATAAAACATGAATGAAAAAACCCAAGACATCCAAAAATATAACCATAGGAGATGAAGCACCAAAATTCATGTGATCCCTATTGGGGTAAGTTGGTACATCAACTTCCTGAGGTCCTAAATTTTTCATATGATCTTCTTTTTAGGCACACGATATCCCATTGTAAAGGTATATAACAGGAATACAAATTATGTCATCACACTCTAACTCTAGATATGTTGTCATTGTGGCAGGCCCAAAAAATATTGTTTAGGGCCTCAAAATGTTCCCAAAAGTTTAGGACTTGAAAATATAGAAAACAAACTGCCAAGATGAAAATTGAAACTGTCAATATGAGATCTATATGTGATCCATTTGGAATAGGTGGGTGGCCACCAATATCCACCTGGATCAATCCTCCACCATTAGTAAGAAATGGTCTCCATTACATTGAGTTCCCCCATCGAATGAGGAAATTTCTGTTGAATATGGCCCCGAGTGAACCACGTGCCTTGGTGAAAGAGATTCCCTGCTTTGACAACATGATAAAGATGAACATTTTTTTGATGAGTTCCCTTGACCTATGTCCACGATCGCATCAGTGGATTCATTTTCTGTGCAGTTAGGGTTGATATTTTCAATGACAATTGTTCTGCTACCTCTGAAGTGTCCAATAAGGGTGGAAAGTATGGTTGAAGGATGTCCACATTAAACATTGGGTGCAAGCCAAGAAAGGGGGGAATGTTGAGCTCAAAAGAATTGTCACTCACAACCTTGGTGATGGTATAAGGTCCATATTAGAGTGGAAGAAGCTTCTGATGGGGTCCCGTAAGAAATTCTTTTTGCAAGTGCAACCAAACTTTATTTCCCACCTAAAACTTGTGTGGCACTCAATGTTGATTATGACGTTGCTTGTACTTGGAATTGGAATTCTACAAAATATCCTGAACCTATTGGAAGATGTGTTGGATCTACTCAATGAAATGGGTATATTTGTTATCTTCAGTTTGAACATTGGATGATTCTTCCTAGGTGGTCACAAGGGGTAGTGCAACATCCATGGGACCCGATGGTTGAAATCCCAACCCCACCTAAAATGGGTTGTGGTAAGTTGAGATATGTATGGCTTTGATGTAGTTGTGATGAACATAGGGAAGGATATCATCCCATGTGTGGGGATGCTTTGAATTGTACATGCACATGATATCCATGATCATCTAATTAACGACCTCGATTTGGCCATCCTTCTAGGGATGGAAGGCACTGGATTTGGTGAGCTTGGTGTCCAGCAGTGACCAAAGGCTCAAAAATAATGTGATAAGGAATGAGATGTCCTAATATGAGATGATTGTTGATACTGAGAGGGGGGTGAATCAATATCAAGTACAATTTAAAACCTTTTTCAACTTATACTTAAACCAGGGATGATTTTAAGGATGGAAATTTATTTTAAAATATAGAAACCTTGGCGAATATTACTAATCTTTCATATGCAAACTATAAATGTTTGGCGATATTTTTGTAAAAATATTCAAATTTATAAGGATTTTATATAGTTTTTATAAAATTTTGGCGATTTTTAAGGTAAAATAATTTTATCC
>SNQJ01S0024019.1:97912-109713 GCA_010110895.2 Picea sitchensis
ATCCATCCATGGGTGTTGTATCTGCATGTGCATTTTCCTTCATGTCCAAATACCTTCATCAATCTTGCGGTCCAAAACCCATGACTAGGGTTGACATCAATGACAACAACCAATATTCCAACAATGATGGTTTGTGGTATCCAAAAATGTACCCACACTCATTTGAAGAAGAGATTGGTAGTGGCCTATTTTGTTATTCTCTTCTTGCTGGTGGCCATAATTTTCATTTTAGAAAAATGATCAACCACCACAAAAATAGATTCATTTCCCCAATTGGTTGATGGAAGGCCCAACATGTATTCCATCGACATGGATTCCTAGAGCCTTTCAGTAGTAGTCAGAGGGGTGTGCATGCCTTGTTTCTTAATGGTCAGTCTGGAAATAGTGTAGGAAGTGCATGACCTGATATACTTGCTAACATACTATCAAAGTTTCATCCAATAGGAAAGTTATTGGAGAACTGCCACTGTCTTCTCTACGTCGAAGCATCCTGCCACTCGATTATAGTGGGATTCCAAAATCAACTTTTCTTTCTCATTTGATGGACTGCAGAGATGGTCCATATGTCACAACAACCCATCTTTAATATGGAAATCAGTGGCAACTATGTTTGCACCCAACGTCTGGTAGGTGGTGGTGAAGCCGTGATATCTCTCATAGAGTTGGGGCCATCCGAAGGTCTGATGGCCACAGGAGTTTAGCACCATGGTGAGTGATGCAAATGGTGGGTATATGAGGAAATCAATGACAAAGTTGGTGCTTCCTGTATTATACTTGATGTTGAGATGGAACTGTTGCAAGTATGTGGATCAATTTTGATTGTGCTCATTATGCAATTTGACTTGTGTCTACATGAACTACAGTGGCTTATGATCGGTGTGGATGATTGCCTCCTCCCTAAGAATGTAATGCCTCCACTGGTGGAAGGCTTTCACAATGGAGTACATTTCTTTGTTGTAATTAGGGTACTTACGGATGACATATGATAATGACTCACTATGATAGGCCATGAGGTGTCCATGCTATGTGAGAAATATGCCCATAGCATAGTCTGAAGCATCTATCTCGATCTTAAATGGTTGTTGCAAGTTAGGTAATAAGAGCATTGAGGATGAGCACAAGTGATACTTAAAATCATCGAACAAATGATATTGTGACATGCCCCACATAAATGTTTCCTCACTACCACCTTGGTTACGTGGTTGAGGGCCCATGCAGTATGGGAGAATCCCAACACGAATCTACGATAGAAATTGGAAAAGCCTAAAAATATTTGAAGATCAGTGAGTGTGGTTGCGTATGGGAAGTCACGAATGACTTGGATCTTGGTTGGATCCAAATGCACCCCATGCTCATCAACAATGTATCCTAGGTACTGGACCCTATTGATGTTGAAGGAGATTTTTTCCAAATTTTCATATAGTTTGTGTTGTTGCAAAGTGTGTGGAACCTATTGAATATGCTACAAGTGTTCCTCCCAATTATTCTTGTATATGAGGATGCCATCCAGATACACCACCACAAGAAAATTGTTGAAAATCCGCAAGATATCACCCATCATCCTCATGAAATATGTTGGGGAATTTGTCAAACCAAAGGGCATGACCAACCATTCAAAAATAACTTCTTTGAACTTGAAGGAAATTTTTCACACATTTGTCTACTCTATTAGGACCTGATGGTATCTAGACTTCATATCAATCTTACTGAAGTATTTCCCCCCTTGATCTGGTCAAGGAGATCGTTGATTTGTGGAATAGGGTATTGGTTCTTGACTGTTATTTTATTTAGGGATGGGTAATCGATGTAGAGTTACTAGGTCTTGTATTTATTCTACACAAGGATGGTTGGGCTTCCAAATGGTGATGAGATGGGTCGAATGTGACCATTTTGGAGCATTTGTTGGATCTGACACTTTATCTCCTCATTTTATAATAGAGAGCGACATATACTATCCCATTGGGTAGTGTTGTGTCGGGGGTCAGATCGATTGAATGCTTGACTTGACAGTGTAGAGGTACCCCAATGGGTGAGGAGAAGATGTATTTGTATTATTCCATGACCTTATCCATTTGTTTATACTTCATTGAGAGATATAATATGAAGGCCATGGATTTGGTTGCAACCTTCTACTCACTTTGAGAGAGAATCACGAAGAATAGAAACTTCTTGGTCTAAGGGATGACCTTCCTGCATTGCTTGGTAGATATTAAGGAAATGACAGTAGGTGAGACTACCTGGAGTATCCTGTACAATTTCTTGTCCAAAGTAATAATAACATTGTGAGGCCTAGACTCATATACAACATGAATTTTCCATAAATAAGGTTGGCCCAAAATAACATTACAAACTTCAATGGGAGTGACATCACACAATACCTCATCTTTGAAGGGATTGATGCCATAAGAAAAGACACATTGTTGGCTAATGCGAAGATCACTTCCTTGGTGGAGCCATCTGACGATGTATGGATGTGGGTGTGACATTGTTGACATGGAAATCCACTTGAAAACCTTCAATCAGATGAGCTTATTTTATCTACCACTATCAATTATGAAGTGCAGTAGAGTACCCTTCACCCACATCTGTGAGTGAAATAGGCCCTCTCCTTCCTATGGCTCACCAGGTTCATTGGGATAGATCTTGGTGGTAAAAATGGTCGCACAAGGTTCCACATCAATAATCCATCTCCCCTTTTCTAGTTCTGAATCTGAGTTGGAACCTACATCTAATTTAGAGGATTTCACCTCAGCCACCAATGACTACATTGAGTTACAATCAGCAGTGTTATGCTAGGGGAGCTTATGGAATTCACACCACTTCCCAATGTCGTTCTTCAAATTTCCATTGTCCTTATTTGTTTGTGGGTTATTTTAGTTTTCCTAAGGCTATCCATATTTTCTCTTTCCTTTGTTCTATGGGCTGGGGTTTGACGACATATCAATAGGGCCTTCCCAAGGATGAGATGTTCAGAAAATCCATTTCTGTCTGGATGTATCTATGCATACCTTCGTGGTACTTGAGCACCATATTTCGCTCAAAATATTTGATACCCATCTTGGTGCACAAGTTATGGAAGAAATTTGTGAACTCTAGCATTGTTTGGTCCCTTTCTTGTCGCAGTGTGGTCCATATTGTATACAAGTAATCATAACTTGCAATTGGGTAGTATTGTTCCTTAATATTATCCTTGAAGGAATCCTAGGTGAGTGTGACTACAAATAATGAGGGTTCCTCTGCTGTCGTTATCTCACAGAAAGTCTCCAACCAATCTTTGACATCGTGGATGACTTTAAGGAGAGAAAATGTAATCTTTTCTCTATTGGAAAAGTCATGGACAAAAACATTCCCTTCTAGTATATTCAACCATTTGTATACAACATTTTCATGTATCAGAACTTAAAATATGGGAATGCCAAAGTTGATCTATACCTTGAAAGGGGTGGTGCCTCCGCTCGAGGAATATGTGTCACTAGTTGGTATCCTTTGAAGGATTTGCACAAAACTATCCATCATCTCGTTCATATATTGCATGAGGGCTTCCTTGAGCAACATTTTAAAAGGATCTCTTGTCCCATTGTATTTCTTTTCTCCCACCATGGAAGGTTGCTTGAGAGTGCGAGAGCTTTTTTCCTCGAGAGAAACAATCTTGATACCTAACTTTTTATACCATGAACTCGTCGGGGACATGAACTAACAGAGACAAGGAGAATACCACTATGATACCAGTGATCCATATTTTATGATTAGAATTAAATGAATACGAGTCTATATTATGAACATAGAGATAAATGAAAAATAATAGAGATACAATAAAACTTGGCTTCTATTCAATAGAGAAATATGATGAAACTATAAAATGTAGATTGAAACAAGCTTGCTAGAATGTTGGTGGCTTATCTCTGAGAAGAGATGTGATGGTTGTGCTCCTTCACAAGAATATGAGTATAATGAGGATCCAAAGGAATTTTTACATAAAACATGAATGCCAAAACCCTATACATCCAAAAACCAAACCCTAGGAGATGAAGTGTTGAAAGTCATGTGGGCCCCGTTGGGGTAAGTTGGTACATCAACTTCTCGGGGTCATAAATTTTTCATACGATATCTATTTTAGGTGCACAATATCCCATTTGAAAGGTCTATCTGAGGAATACACATTTTTCCTTCACACTCTAACTTAGTTTTTAGTGTGACTATGGCAGACCCAAAAAACGTTTTTTAGGGCCTCAAAATGGCCCTGGAAGTTTAGGACCAAAAACGCTATAACAAAACTACCAAGATGAAAACTGAAACTACCAAGATGAAATTTTTATGTGATCCAGTTGGAATAGGTGGGTGGCCACATATATCCACATGGATCACATCCTAAGTTTTGGGATGAAAATTTTCACTAGTACAACATGCTTATAAATGTTCCATGCATTCTTCTACTCAGATATGTCCTTTTGAAACATGTTTGGGATACTTTCATAAATCACCTATGGATTTTTATTTTGTGTAAGAAAGTAAAGTGGATAGACAAGATGATACCAACAAATAAAAGAGGTTCATTCAAAGGATCCAATAGGTACATTAGGAAGTACGAGAAGAATTGAAGAAGAGCCAAGCCAAGTACAAGGTAAGGCATGACAAGGATTGGGTTGATCATCAGCTCCAAGTTGGTGATTAGGTGTGGTTACATATCAACAGATACAGAATGAAGGGTGAAAGGTAAATATCACAAACCAATCAGGTATGGTCCATTTGATATTTTGGAGAAGATTGTTACTAATTCTTTTTGTTTAGATTTTCCATCTTATATGCAAATGTAATCAGTGGTGAATGAGGATAGTTTGAAACTTTATGAGCCTCTTATGATTATGGATAAATATGAAGGTGTTCAAGTTCCCATAGTTGATTATTTTTCTCCTGAGTACTTAGATTAGTTGCAGGAATATGTTATCCTTGATATAAAAATAAGGACTTCACAATGGGGTTATGTGGAGTATATTTGATTTGGTATTAAAGGGGTGCATCCAAGAATAGAAAGATGGATAGAGATCAGAAAAGTGAGGGAGATTTATCCTCACTTAGTTGTTGACTAATCCATAATTTTGGTGGTCCAAAATTATTCGAGTGGGGAGGTATGATCCAGGTGGATCTAAGAATGTTAAAACATTGACAGTCTCAAATGTTGATGAAAATGACTCCATTTTGTAGATCTCTACGAGAGCTCTCCAATGAAACTTTAACATTCTCAAACAAATGTCGCATGAGAAATATATGGTCTTTTGAAGTTTTGGAAAAATAGGTAAAAATGGAAAAAGAATGTTTCCACATGGAATCACTATAAGGATGACATGTAGCACTGTAAGGACAAACACGTGCATAATTCGATGCTAACATGGCATGCCGACTAGGCAGATGACTAGGTGTATAGTTGGATGACATGGTAGATTATTGTGGTGTATGGTTTGTGACATGGGCCAATTAGAGGTACACCACAACAACTTGAAATACAATAATTCTCTTCAAGGGAATCAATTCTCCTAGCATGTTCATCTCACCTTGTCACAAACCAAAGAACAAACACAAAGGAGATGAAATGATAACCTGGTTGAGAAATTTCAGAAGCTCTCGACATCTAACAAACCTTAAAACCATTATCCCACAACAATCCCTCGATGTAAGGAATATTGGAAAAACATTACGCTAGAACATATATAGTAGCATGCAAGAATAGAGGTATCATCCCATCACATTTGATTTCAAATGTTTGAAGAATTAAAAACTATTACATGTCATGTGAAGGATGATGATTCTATTGGTACTCACCACATGAAAATAAACCAACATTATATGTGTATATGTGAAAATAATTAATTAAGGGATTGTTTGGTGGGTTAATACACAATTAACCATAAGCTCCCCCTCCTTTTGGATCGATCCTGCTTTGCATTCCATGTGAAGGATGAAAATAATGTTGGTACTCACCACATGACAATAAACCAAAATTATATGTGTGGACATGTGAAAATCATTAATAAAGGGTTTTTTTGGTGGGTTAATACAACATTAAAAATAAGTTTCCCCTCCTTTTGGCTTGATCTTTCTTTTATGTAGCGAACTAGTATGGATAAAATAATAATATGAGATAAAATAATAATTGAATAAGAATATATGAGATATGAGATATGAGATGTGAGATGATTACAATGAGAATTACAGCATGTATATATACCCACATAGTAGTGTCGTTTCGTGAAGAGACATATCCTTTCATTAGGAAGGTGTCCCTTCATTACGTATTAGTTATTGATTATTAATAAGTGTTAATATTTATTTATTTATTTATTTATATTGTGTATATTGTTTATTACATTTCTTCCCCCTTTTGAAATGCTTTGTCCTCAAAGAGTAATTATGGAAGGGATTTATATCTTGCTCTAGTTTGTGTTGTTCACATAGTTCTCGGTTCTTGATGTTGTTATGGTGGACAATATGAGATGATATGAACTTATAAGTGTTGATCATAATTGATGAACTATAAAAGGATATGACCATTCTAAATTGATCTTGTGTGGAATGTTGTGCTTATATGATTTACTGATTAGTTTTTTCTCAATTGTGTTGGCATTAACATTCCTCGAATGATATGACAATTATTTTCCTTCTGAATGATGTTGATACTTTGACTGGTTAAAGTATCTTCTCTTGTTATTTGGATGACAATAAGGTGTCTTGGAAGAATGAATTCCATTTATTGTACTTGTAGTCTGATTAGGATTTACTTCTGATGTTTCATCATCTTCCTATTCTAGTTTGTTGATAGATGCATTTCTATTAGTAACTACACTTGTAACTTCCATCCTTTGTACTCCAACATCCTTATATGTCTTTTCTCCAATTGTATTGGAATATTTTCAAGTTGTGATATCCACTGGGTCTGTATTTGTTCCTTTCTCAACAACCTGGATTTTAGCACCTAAATATTCCGATCCTTCCTTCTCGATAAATTGTTCTAACTTATTCTATAGTGTTTTCTTATGATTTTTACGCTTCTTGATTTGTGTGATTAGGTTTTTATTATGATTCTTCAAGAGAGAATTTTCTTCATTTGTTTCTAATAATTTCTTTATGAGATCTTGATTTTATTGTTCCAACTTTTGAACGTATTGTTTTGAATTCTTTGACTTCTTAATATGATTAAGTAGCTTTTAATTGTGTTCTTTTAAACAGAAAAAATTTCTTCATTTTTATCTGCAATAACTCCATCATATTATTTTTGTATCTTTAATATTGATCATCAATTTTCCCGAAGGATCACCTTTGAGATGTCTTTCATGACATTTGATGAAGGTACTATTGAATATGATTTCGTAGTAATGTTTTTAAATGTCATCATATTCTTCGTATAAGAGAACGTAAAAAACATTTTCTCCATGTTTAAGATGGAGGTTGCTGCGAGGAAAATATCTCTATGGCATGGGGTAAACCACAATAGATGGAATGAATGCAAAAATCAACTCTAATCCCAAGTATACTATATAAATGAAAATCCTAACAAGACAAGATCAAGAGCCTGCCTTGTCCGGATGTTCGATGAATACCATCGTTAAGCACGCAACTCAAAGATTTATACTTGCAACTTGTCCTCAACAACCAAGATACAAAAGCATATGATAATAATATATAATGTTAACATATAAAATAACATAATACATTAGCATACATGACAAATACTCCCATGGAATAGTAATTTAAATATTTTCAAGACATCAATTGGATGATAAAAGAGTATTTCTATTAAAATAATCAACAGAAGTATACAAGTGACAAACTTTGTGTCGACATGTCCCATAACCGAGAAACTAAGTCCCTTCCAACTGCGTCTCCACCACTTCAATCCTCCATCAAAGAAAATCACATATTAAGGAGATAATGAGGTTATCCACTAAAGAAGGAAGAGTGTTGTGGTGGGAAATCCCCCTATGGACTAGCATTTAGGGTTATATTATGCATGCAGATAAGACCGAAAGAATCCTACTTTCTATCGTCGTCTTAGACCTAATCTCCATTTATTTTAAGCACATACATGGTTAAACGAAAATACCTTGTTTTGGACGTTCGATGCCGATACTTCTTCGCGCTTGATCGCTTGTTAGCAACTATCCTCTCAAGACTGACCTACGTACAAAACAAGAAAAAAACTCTACATGCATTTGTTCTATAGATTAATGGGTTAGAGATTCAAACATATATTCACTAAACTATGAAGAACTCATATAGTGGGACGGGAAAAGAATTTCTTTATTATTAACTTTAATGAATCAACTTACAATGTTGAGACCGACCACCGCTTCGCGAACCTGATCCTGGGCTCCTCTTAAAATGTCCTCCAACTTCTTTGCTCTGTATCTCTCTTTGCACAAGGATGGCTAAAGGGTTGGGACAATGGGAATGTACAATTGGGTAGAGTTTCTTTACTATTATTCTCCTCTTCCAAATGGGACCCCTAACCCTTCTTTTATAGGCTAGAAGAATCTAGGTATTTGGACGAATCCTCGGCCATGCATGGCTGGGAGTTTCAGTTAACTCACCCAAAGTTGTGTGTTCTGTCGGAAAATTTCCTTTTTTTGTGCTTTTGTAGGTACACGCGAGCTGTTTTAGGTCAGCTAGCATGTACACGTGTCCAGTAATGGAGTAGGGCGCATGGGCCCTTATAAAAGAGGTTTTTTAAAGAGTTGTTTCAGTAGTGTTTTGGAAAAGAAGGGATTTGAGATGGCCTGATGCCAGGTAATCATGTATGGTGCAAATTAGGGTTATAACAGATGCCCCCTAATGTGTGAGGTCATAAGAGCATCTGATGGCTGAAATACATTGCCAATATTTACTGATGTGCCGAACAAGTGAGCCCATGGACCAGGAACCGGGAGGTGTCGTCTGAAAAATAACAAATGTCTCACCAAGGTGGGCATACCCATGCTCGGGATAAAATAGAATCATGGCTACCAATCAAATAAACTATAGATCCATGTCAAATAACTATATAAAGTGTAGCCACGAACAATACACAGCGGAGCTACATCTCAAAATAAAAAAGATATACATATAGAGTATCCATCTTCTAGAAGATGATACGGCCTGATGGCTGAAGATGAGATCTTCAGAGCTTGAGAAACAACTTAAAAAAATATTCAAAACTCGGGTAGGAGTGTAATATGAATGTACAAATTTACTACCCAGAGGTCTTCGACGGCTTGTCGATCATGGACTAGATAATCTTGATGATCGAACTGAAGGCTTCATTGATTCCGAACAAGGACTTGATTGGACATTGAGGATGCCAAGTATTAGGGCAAGAGACAAACTGCAAAGGGGATGACTCAAGCTTGGTGAAAAAATTCCCTTGGACAACAGAACGACAAATGATGAGATTCAAGCAGCATGGCATTAACATAATTTTACGAGGCAGGAGGCAACGCAAACTCTCCATATGTTTGGAAGAATAACCAAATGGAGGAGGACACAACTCTATGTAGCAAGAAAAGATTCCTAAGGTCATATTAAATCCCAGGGTTTGATGAACAAACGGACATATGTGCTTTATCCAAGGGCGACTCATTATGCTGCCAAATAAAGAAAATACTTTTCCCTTCCTCTTTTTGGGGTATATTTTATTTTTTTTGTCTTTTTCAATGATTTTGAAAAAAAGAATAAATGAATGTTACGTTACAATGGAGGAACGAGTGTTACAAACATACAAGTTCAAGGCGTAGGGACAAGATTGATGTTCATAATAATGATACTCGGGAAAAATTCCCCAGAGGCTAAGGGTGTTAAGACGTAGAGGAAAAGTGCTACAAGGTTTGCGTATAAGGTATGCTTCAGATGGTTCAGTTGGGAGCAACATGGAGCCGGCATTTAGACCAAAGATGCAGGTATGCAAACGCCGTTAACAAAACACACAATGGTAACTTCCTTTGATGTAAGTTTAGCGAGCCCAGAGAAGGTAAGCTCGGTGTTTTTCATATTTAGAGAATCTGAAAAGACGTAAAAGGAGACTCCATTGGGGTACCTTTTTCGAAGGTAGTCTAGTCAGTTCGAAAAAGGGGTAAACTAGCACCGACAAGATGTCTATTCAAAACCATTTTAACGAGTGTGATAAGAACAAGATCACTTGGCCATTTTTTCATTTTTAAGGAGTCTAAAAAAAACTTAACTATGGACTCCGTCAAGAATGTTCTTTTGGACCAGTTTAACAAGTGTGAGAGAATAAGGTCACTCAACGATCTTTTCAATTTTAGGGAGTCTGAAAAGAGGTTAACTATGGACTCCGTGGGGGTTCCTTTTTCGTAAATTTAGTCCCTCAAGCCTGAAAAAAGGGCTAAAATGATACCTGACAGTACTCTTCTAAAGAACTGAAGTTCCATAGAGTATACCTTTGTTTGTACAGTTGACCGCCCGGACCGAAAAAGAGGTAAACTACTACTGGACAGACGTGACTTCAAATTTCTGTTTAACGAGCGTGAAGGGTCACAAGATCGCTCAGCAATCTTTTCGTGTTTAGAGGGTCTGAAAAGGGCTTAAAAGAAGACCCGTAGAATTTACTTTTCTTAGTTAATCTGGACGATATAGAAAATCATAAATGTAGTCTCGTCGGATGTTGCTTTCAAATCTCAAAGCGAGCTTGAAAAACAACAAAGTTAGCTCATGATCGACACTTTGTAGGTCGATGCCGGGTATCTCCTCGGGGGAGTAGTATGCTCCGACGAAAACATTGTCTACGCCACCAGGGGTTCTGTAGATATTGATCGGTATGATTTTAGTGATGGTTTCCATATTACCCTCAGCATAGACCTCGTGTTTAGCTAAGGGATTAATAGGACAAGACCTATCTACAGTCATAGTCAAGATGAATTCTCCAGCCTCAATTCTACTTAACTTTGGGAGGAAGTATGATCTATGATGAAAATCATCCAAAGGTTTGTACGAACTAGTCATTGCTTTAATTATTGCTTCACCAGAGGGAAAGACTGAATCAGTGTCAGCAAGAGAACCTTGAGCCCAGATAGGCTCTAGAGGATGATCTAACTCTTGTGCAGGAGTTGGATCTGGGTTGGCTGAAGTTTGTTGAACTAAAGAGTATTCTACTTCAGCTACGGACAAGGGCATGGACATGCCCGAGTGCCCTGTCCCTTCCATCATGGCTGATGGGGAAGGAAGTATCCATGGATCGGTGAAGTAATTCATGCGAAACGACGAAACTTGGAAAATCTCAACCTTATGGTGGTCGGATATGAACTTGACATCGCCTTGAGGGGGCGAGTAATCAAAGGTACCCATCAAATATGGGCACAATCCAACCCCTACGTTGACTATGCCTGGTTGAGGATTATCAATCATCGAGATCGTGGATGCCCCCAATGAAGGGTTAGGGCTGGAGAAAGACAATTGATCGATGGTCACAATCCGACCCTCGTGTGGGAACAACAAGACCCGAAAAGCTGTAGTAACCACAGCTTGCATGACATAAGTCCAACACCTCCCCAACAAGAGTTTATAGTTGAGGGGCACGTCGACTACTTCTACCTCGACACACATGGTCTTCCCTCCTAACTGTACAGGGAAAGAGGAAATGATGCCATGTGGTCAGAATGAACGACCATCGAAAGTAGTGAGGAGAGTAGGTGACGGAGACAAAATGAGCTAGCCAATGGCCTTCCAACATGCCAATGACATAACGCATGTCGAGGTGCCCTCATCAACCATCGTGCGGAAGATATTCTAAGTAAACTTTTTCATGGGATAAGCCACTA
>SNQJ01S0024020.1:8417-36567 GCA_010110895.2 Picea sitchensis
TCCAACAAGAGAATAAGATAGGTGGATTTTGAGATGGAGAGAGAGAGAGAGAGAGAGGGAGGAGGCAGATAAGGGGAGGGAGGGAGAGAGTCAACAAGAGTATAAGAGAGGTCGAGAGTGAGATGGAGAGAGTGGGAGAGACAGAGGGGGTAGAGAGAGAGAGAGGTGGTATATGTAGGAGAGGGAATACATATATCAAAATAATTTTTGTCTTTGCATATATCAAAATCCTAGAATACACGCCTCTTTTATTTCTTCTATAGATTTTTGTCATCTTAACCATCTATAAAATGAGTTATATGTCACACTAGAAGAGACTGATATCTATAATCTAAAAATGAAATAAAAAATTATAAGGTTAAGACCCTTGTAGCATGCACTAATGAAATGTGTTGTAATTTCAATGATACATTGATTTTCATTCATATATATATATATATATATATATATATTATAAATTTTGGAAAAATATACCACACTAGAAGAATGGGTTCTCTACAATTATACAAGTTTTTGGAAGGAAATTCCATCATTAAGGTAGTCAATATCTGCACTAATAAAGACATATACCTTATATTTTGCTAGAAAAATAACATACCACTATTATAAAAAATCAAATTTCACAAAGTTATTCACCATTTCTATAAATAAAAGTTGTATATTCAGAAAGCTAATTAAATTTCCTAAGTTTCATCTTTTTTACACCATATTCAAATTCATTGTAAAATTACCTTGAATAATCCCTCCAAGTTAAGAGATTGTTTTTTTTTCCATGTTGTCATGAGAAACCATCATTAGGTTGCTAAATTCATTTCACTTAATGATTTTCTATATCTCATAGTTGAAATCAATAAAGAGGAATAATTTTCTTCTTATCATTTCTTCAACTAATTAACTCATTAAATAATTTTTCATAGTATTGTTGCTGAAATCAATGGGCCCTATAATTTTATGTTCTATCATCATCACTAAAATCAATGCACCCTATTGTTTTATGTTATATCATTTTTTAAATGATTGTATTGTCTCTTAAATCAATGTATTTTTTTGCATTAAATCGATGCAACTAATTGGTCTAAATCACATATCATAGTTCATTTAAAAATTTCTCCAAAAATATCATAGAGAGCACAACTAGGATAGTTCACTTATTGGGCTAAATCACATATCATAGTTCGTTTAAAAATTTCTCCAAAAATATCTTAGAGAGCACAACTAGGATAGTTCACTTAATATTTAATGCTATTGTTTTTAGCACCTAGTTTTTTATTTACTCAATGTTATAAGTTTTGTCTCTTTGGGATATTATCCAGTTAATTTTTTCCTAAATATGGTGATAAATGATTGGATATCCATATTTTAGTGGTTAAGTTTGTATAATCAAGTGCCTGAAGTTTTCAGTTTTCAGAAAGCTTAATCGATTTATGTATTTAGAAATGCAATCCTCTCTTTATATCTTTTCATTCCTATAAAAAAACAAAAAATAGAACTTTTATACAAGACCTTTATGGTATATCATTATCATTGAAATCAATGCACTCTATTGTTTTATGTTATATCATTGTTAAAATGAATACAACTACTTGGTAATGCTAAATCAATTTTCATTGTATCATCACTTAAATCAATCCATTTCTTTTTTGCATTAAATCAATGCAACTAATTTCTCTAAATCATTAATCATTGTGTAATTTTCTTGGTATCATTTCTTCAATTAATTAATCATTGAATCATTTTTCATAGTATTATCATTGAAATTAATGTTTCTATTGCTCTAAATAGTAAATAGCCATAGTAATAGTAAATACTAAATGCTAAATAATATAAAATATACAAAAGTAAATAGTATATTTACTTAAATAATGCAATGCATCATTTTTCATAGTATTATCATTGAAATCAATGCACCCTATTGTTTTATGTTATATTATTGTTAAAATGAATACAACTACTTAATTATGGTAAATCATTTTTTATTGTATCATCACTTAAATTAATACATTTTTTTGCATTAAATCAATGTAACTAATTACTCTAAATCAGAGAGAAAATAAATAGTTTCCTTAAAACTTTATCCAAGAATATTTCATAGTGTACAGATAGGACAATTCACTTAATATTTAATTCTATTGTTTTTAACAGGTAGTCTTTTATTTACTCAATATTATATTATTCTTTTAGGAAGGACACATGTCAATTTCAAGTTGAGCAAGTTTTTCACATTTTATATATGAAAATATTATAATTGTTTTAATGTGCAAATACTAATAAATAAATCACACATAACTTCAACATATAATATCTTTTTTTTTTCTAAATTTGTTTTTAGTTTTTTATTGCTAAATTCATTTCACTTGATGATTTGTTTTATCTCATAGTTGAAATCAATATAAAAGATTAATTTCCTGTATCATTTTTTCAATTAATTAATGCTCCAAATAACTTTTGATAATATTATCAGTGAAATCAACCCACTCTATTGTTTTATGTTCTATCATTATCACTCAAATCAATACATGTTATTGTTTTATGTTATATCATCATGATTAAAATGAATACAACTACTTGATTAATCATTTTTTATTGTTTTATCATTTAAATCAATGCATTTTTGTTTTCATTAAAATGCAACTAATTACTCTAAATCTTTTATCATTATGAATTGGACTACATACATATTGTTCTTATAGCTTAAACTAGCACAATCACAAATTCGTGGCTGGTAAAGAGAACCGGGGGGAAAGAGAAACTGCTGAGAGGTGGACGGAAGGAGTTGGCTGCTGAAGGCCAAAGGTTTAGGTTGGCCTAGAAAATGAAACCCTAATCACTCATAAGTGGCAATCATCTAGCCACCATAGTAAATTTTAAATATGATTAAGTAAAAGTAAAAAAATAATAATGTAAACTGATGTCTTTATAATAGTGAGAAAGTTAGTGGTTGAAATCACAACCATTGATTTATTGGGACTACTAAGAATATTCCATCAATATTTAATATTGTCTATACTAAACACTAAAAACCTATTAAATGTGCCCATGATCAATAGGTGTACCCCTTTCTTAGTAAACATGATTTGAACGTCGTAAATACTAATCTCATAGACTAAAACATGGTTTAGTGTCCTAACCATGGATTTCAGCCTGCATCACACTCCTTAGTGTAAAAAATGTGACGATGGCCCTGCCGTTCTCAAACTCCACGATTATGAACAAGAAGATTGATCTCGATCCTTGTCACACTCACGTCAGTCTTTGGTAGCCATGATCAAGCCTTGAAGGATGGCGAAGTTTGGGAATGGGACCGTATCATTATCAGAGTTCACTACGTCGGGCCTGTGTTTCTAGAGAGAATGGCTTAGAGAAAGGACAAAAACACCAGGAAGATAGAATACTATAATGGTTGAGAGAAACAACAAAAACACCAGGAAGATAAAAATACTTTACTGGCTGAGAGAAACAACAAAAACACCAGAAAGTTAGAATACTATAGCTTAGCAGTTGTGTCGTGAATTAATTCAAGGAACAAATAGCTGAGCATGCGGATCTCGTACCTGATGACAAAACCTATTTGAAGTGTTGGTTAGCTGTTATATGAAATGGTTTTTTTCGCTGGAATTTGGTAATATAAATTTATAGAAATCACTATTTTTTGTTATTCAAAATCTATTTTTTAAAATAGAAATGGATTCAGCAAAAAAAATACTCAAAAAATTTTGATTTTATAAAAATAATTACTTAAATTTACGAATTCAACAATTTATAACGAAATTTCTGATAAATATCACCAAAAAAAATCATCACTTCATAAAGCTTCTATTATTAAAACCATTCTTCTGTTGGATGAACAAGATATATTCAGATCTAAATGGACTACACCTACAATAAAAGATAGAGGCCATTTGACATATTGAGTTTGCACCACACAATTATATCATCCCAGGAAAAATGTTCAAGTGCACAATCCAGCGGCAAAAATCCGAAAGGACAACACCGTCAGAATGAATTGCACCATCCCAGTTATTGCGATATCGAATGCGAATGTTGTCAGTGACACCCTATCACGGTTAGGGTAAGCTACCAGAAAGGTTTTGCACATGGAAGAACGCGGAACTATCTAGGGTTGGAATTTGAAAACCCCGGTCCACTTGTTCATTTGATGATTTTGATAATTTTTTAGAAAGTTTTGGAGTAGGTTAATTCCGGAGTAATCTTCTTTTCATTTTTTAATAAAAAAAAAGGACTTAAATCTTGTCAAATTTTTAGAAGTAGTAGTTTTATATGGATAAAAGTTTTATGCATTTCAAAACTTAATTTCAGAAGTTTTGTCTCATTTTAAACCAACCCAAATACTCAAATAATCCATTAAAATTCTAAATTTATCAAAAATTTAAAAACAGACCTAAAAAAACCTGCGGATAAAATAACTCAAAGAAAAAAATTAATCCTGAATTAGCCCACTCCCAAAGTTTTTACCAAAATAAACAGAAACATAGTAATAAAAAAAAGGACGTCTAAGGGAATGAGATGCAGATCTATCTATAAGCATCAAATCTGCGTGACATACAAATCCTCCTATGATGAAAAAAGTTGAGAAAAAGTTTACACGCGGTTTTGATTTTTCAAAAATACTCGATAGATCGAGAATCTATAACATATAATTACGCCGAAAGGCGTATACCTATTGACAATGGGCAGAATTAATCACCTTTTAATCATAAATTTCAATCTTACGGTTCGTAATTGAAGATGCTGGCATATTCTTGGTCGTCTTCTCTAATCAATGGATGAGATTTTGATAAATTAACTTCCGTTCATTTATAAAGACGTCCGTTTACGTGATTACTTTTTCACATTTACTAAATCAAATTAAAAAATTACTTGCTCATCACCAGATTGCCACGTTCAGTAATTAACAAATAACAATAGTGATTAAAAAACTGGGCAAATGCGTATCAGCGCGTGGATGTAAATTGCTGCGCGTGGATGTAAAACGTTTTTTTACAGTGCGCCGTCATTTTTAAACCCAGGCGGATGCTTATGGCCGCGTGGAAAATTGGCCGCACCTTACCTTCCCTTCCCGGCCAGCCCCATCAGAAGACGATTCGTTTCAAAMTAAAATCAGTTCACTCAATCAATGCCAATCCCGGAAGACGTATCCTCCACGCACGCCACCCGTCATTCAAATGGTCCCTGCTCTCAGAAGCCATTCAATATCTTTCGGCGTTTTTCAGCCGCGATTTAGAGGCTGCGCTAGTATATATACGCTGTGTACAACCTGACAGGGCAAAGAAAGATCCAGAATCTATAACAAATATATAGTGATAGGCTAAACGATCTAGTTTTGGTTATTTGATGGGATAGTTTCTGACAATTTTTGTCCGAAATGGCTAAACAACCTTTTATAGAAAGTTGTTATTGGCGTCGGATTGCTACTTCTGTATCCTCGATTTCCATGTCGAAACCCAGACCAATGGGGTAGAAGCCCATTTGAGAACCATTCGATGATGACCGACCATTTTTACTTCATAAGATGAGCTGCCCCCGCTACAGAGCAGAGTATATTTTTCATACAGTATGGTGTTGTTGCTTATACTACCTTCGCCATAACCACAGTTGAGCGGAAGGTCAACAACGTTGGATTTTCTGTTATCAGCTGGACCATGATCTCCAGACGCACTGCTCGTAACTCTCCTAGACATGGCCGGTCCAAAGAATATGCGTTCCACCATCGCTCTTGCAAGCCCATGCTCCGGCAGTCCAGCTTCAAGCGAGTCGAAAATGGTGCACAGTTCCCACAGACGACGAGCGAAGCTCTCTAAGAAGTCGGCCGTGTCACTCTCGGCGCCGTGGGGGCCGGTAGCGAGAGTGACGCCCTCTGGATGCAGGTGCCATGCGCCGATGAGGAATTCCACTAACTGCGATTTATTTCGAAGATTGAGCATGTGAGGCAATTGCCACATGCAGTTCAATATCACAATCTCCCCCTCCTGGGGCAGGACCTCTTTCAGGCCTTTCAAATCCGTTTCCTGGAACGAAAATGGGATCCCCACAGAGCTTGCGTACTCCGAGAGCCTTCTGCCGGTGTGGCCAGAATGCAAACACTCGTCCTCGTTCTTTGCCCATTTGATTGCCGTTATTCTCAAGTGACCAACATCGTTATTTCCATTGTTGCTCAGGACCTCCATTAATGGCGGCCATTGCATGCCGTCCATTATATCGAAGTCAATAATATGGATTCCCACATTATTAGCACCGCCAGCGGCCGCTATTGCCTCCAGAATGCATTGGTTAGCAGTAAAGTGAGGTACTCGTGTGTACGGATAAGCTACATGCAGCAGCTTGAAAGCTCCCAGAAAATTGTCCTTGGTGCTCTTATCATTCGGCTCCAAATGGGGGAGGGTATTCACATTAGAGTGAAGTAGAGCATCGAAGAGATAGTAAGCCACTCTCTCCATGGTGCAGCCTGTGGGAGAAACGAGCCCTCGCAACCTGCAGAGTATGACCTCCACCAGATCTTGTGCTCCCAGTGACATTGCCTCAGCGCATGCTGTCAAGAGACGTAGAAGTCTCAATCCTTTATTTTCCGAATCCTCAAGGCCGCCATGATCGACATCGACAGAGGGCGAGCCTGCCCTGTCTGTTTCGATTGATTTTGATTTACAGCTGCTGTTTGTGACCAAATCACAGTCAGAAACCAGTTGATCCCCGGTGATTAGAGCAGAATTCTCAATAATGACTGGGACTGTGCTGTCCACTGGGCTTTGGACGACAATAGCGTCTCTCCCAGGACACGATATTGGATCTTTCTGTATATTACTATCGTAATCTTGCAGCTCTGCATCCAATAAATACTCTCCGATTGCCTGCAAGTCCTCTGGCGACGATTCACCATTATTAACGGAGCAGCCATTGGTGTTGTTGATGATCAAATCATCCCACGAAGGCCATTCGGCTGCATCCAAATCCACGTCCAACTGTTCTACTGCTGCAGAATGAGTTTTAGTATTACTATACCAATCTGCATGCGGTGGATCATGGAATATGTGTTCCCAATCTTGTTCAGAAAACCATACTGTGCTCATTCCAGCTTCCATTGTACCTAGTTGTTTTACGACGAAATGGTTTTTCTGGGCCGAAATTGTTTTTTTCGCCCAAATTCGACGAAATTTACAGGAATCAATATTTAGTATTTATTTTTTGTTGTTCAGAAAAGACTTGATAACCTGAAATTCTATCACGATTAACAATTAATGATATCGTTATTATCATTCATGGAGAGATAGAATTGATGACGATCGATATCACGATGAACCGTTAATGATAATCTTATTATCATTGATTGATACATCGAAGTCAACATGATCACATTTCAACGTGCCCGATAAATAATTAAATATTGATTTTATTAATTCATTGACAACCAATGAAGTAGGACCCTTTTTAATCAGTAGTTTAAATGTTTTAGTTTTTGGTTGTTTTTTAAATATTTTTGTTTTTAAATGTTTTAGCTGATGAATAGTTGGATTTACAGATTTAGATTTAGATTTGAGTAGCTAAACTTATCTAATCAAAGTGTTTAGAAATGCAATTTAAACAACAACAAAATTACATAACTTACAGAGAAAAACCTAAAAAGTATAATTTTTAGCCAACCCTTTTTTTAATAATAAGAGTCTCAACTAACTTATGAAACTAACTTATGAGTAATTAACATGAATGACTAAACATTTTCAATTAACCTGGTTCCCAATTAATTTAGTAATGAGTTATTAAAACAACGTGTCCAAGTAACGGCCCATTAATATAAATAGATAACCCATTTAAAAAAAAAAAATTATTAATTCAGTATTAATAATTTAAAATTATATTATTGAGTTAACCAATAAAATAATTCAAATAATTAGATAATGTATATTCTTTCTTAATAAAAATTTAAAGATTTGTTGCAAAGTTATTTTTAATTATATTATTAAGATGTTATTAATTATTTATATACTAAAAATAGAGAAGGTTAAAAATTATAAGTTTTTTATATTTATTATTATTATTATTATTATTAGGGTAGGACAAATTTTGTCAACATTGTACAAATTTTGTCAACATTGCAATATTGGATTGATGAAATTGTTGTTTTTAATGCAAAAATGGATACTACACCCTTGAATACTCTTATTGTAACCAAATTGTGTAATTTTAAAATTTGATATGCGAAAAATCCATCATTCCTAAATGATTATTTCCATATTTTAGGCCAAAAACATTGATTTCCTTTCCTATTATTTTGAGTGGGCGAAAGTCGATAGTGTTTTGATGGGTCAATGAAAATGGGGTGTTGTTAGTGCCTCCACCGTGGTTCAAGTCTCTCCAATGACATTTTTCTGCTTGTGTGTGTGCATGTTCTTGCATAAATAAAATAGGGTCATGTGCGAGTCTTGGGTGACTTTGGAGAAATAAATAACCCTACTCATGGTCTCTTAGCTGAAGGGTGATTTTTGTGATGTTGCAAGACATTTTTTTTCATTCAAGATCCAAAATAGAGGAATCATCATTTTCTAGTGCTCAATCGAAAGAAAAGATGGGGTTGACTATAGAAACATGGCCTTTATTAACGTATCGCGGCATTAATAGGCCATGGAGCCTAGTCGGTAATAAATACTATAAGTACATGCAATATGCCCATAACGTTTTTAGTCATTGGTTGTGTTCGGGATCCAACATGCTTTTCCTTACTAAAATGCTTGGAGCTCAAAGCATAATGAAGAGCAAGGCAGAACTACATTTGGTACTTGAAATCATATCACTACAACAATACAAGTAAGAAAAAATCATTTTACTAAACACCCCTGAATTTATGTCACCAACGTCTCTCCCTTCTCAAAGTTGATGATAACTAGTGATTGCCTCATAATACCTCGAGATTTATTTATGTTGTGCCATTGTATTAAAATTTGTGGTTTCTTTATATTGTAACTAGGGCACCGTTGACGAGTTCTAAGGGAGGGCTCTCATTTGGTAATATCATATGTAATTCTTCTCTATTCTTCATAAGGTAAATAATTTCATCATCTTGTAAATATGTTGAAAACCTGTTACTCGAGCACTTATGTATCTTGTTATCTAGTGATTTCCTTATTGCAAATCATATTAGCAACTCACAAATAAAAAATATACTCTTGAAATATTCAACTTTAAACATGTTGGGGAAGAAAAACTAGAAACCAAATCATGCACACATGAACACCAATATTTTTGGGTAGATACCCCTGGAAAAACCCAAAGGGAAAACCATTGGTGAGAATGTTTTTATTATACTAAAATCAGGGCTTCTATAACAAGGATAATGACCCACTGAAAGAAGTATAACTACAAACAAACTTGGAAAAGTATAGTATGTTGTATGACCTAGAAGTGCACTCTTTTCGAGATGTATGCGATTGTCCCTACTGCACACTCGTGTAGACATGTATGTCTCCACTCATGCCCACATACATGTATGGAAATCCTGTTAAGTAGCTGAATAGCTCTACAAATATAATCACCACAAATGTTGAATACACAATAGATCCAGAGATCAATATAGAAGAAACCACACTTTTATTATAAGAAAACCCTTGGGGTAGGGAAACACCATACAATGGATCCTATTATGGAAGGGATCCTCTCTTGTTCAATTGCCTCGTTGAGGGGGAAACCTCCTAATGATCTTTAGCTCCAAATACAAAACTTCTCTTCATATCCCATTGCATTGCTCGAATCATTTTATATAGTGTTACCAACCACCTAAAAACATTCTAGAGGAGGAACCTTCTAGAAGTATAACCTTCTAGTAAGTCCTCCTACATTTATTATATCTAACTAGCATAGTGAGTCTTATTTAATACTATAGTGTACCTAGTCCACCTTACATTGAATGACCTCTACTATTATCACTATAGGCCCTCTGGGCCCCCCACTACCTCTCTAGCTACCTAACAAGATGATTGGAAGCCATGCCACCAACATTACTTCAAAGTAATATTCCTTGTCCGAAGGGGGAGAGATTCATAGATAGGGGGAGCATCGCTTTAGGGGGATTGTCGCCCGAAATGGACCAAGGAAACATCCCTTTTTGTTATTGATGTCAAAGGGGGAGAAAATGGAGTAAAACAAATTCAATTCCCAAATTTAAAGATGAGATCAGTGATATGGGGAGCAAATGTACAATTTTTTTTGTTTTACAAATATGTTTCCCCCAATGCCAAAGGGGGAGATTGTTGAAATTATTTATTGTGTTTTGTCATTGATGACAACATGAGTCAAACATGTACAATAATAAGAGAAAAGGGAAGGTCACCTTGGGGCAGAGGAATATCACCTTAGAGAATAATAAATTCATGATCAATGTTGATCACGAAAGGATCAACAAATGATTTTATGTTCCTAAAGCATAGAAGGGAGAACACATTGCAAATATCAGGATTGAAATCCCCACATAAAAACTCCAAAAGAACCAAGGAAGAATCTTGTCCATTGATGTAGTTTTCGGGACAATCAAGGACCGTCAGATCGAGATTGATTCGAGAAATCAAATACCAGTTGCCAGATCGAGATAAATAATCCTCAACCACATATCAAGACAAATATGACTCTGAAACTTTACCACTTAGACGAACATTGGACACAAGGAAGGATCACAAATTCACGAAATCTCGCAAGATGTTAGATCAAGGAGGGTATTCGGGTGAATTATCAACCATCTAATCGAGTTTGTTGGAAGGACAAGGTAAGACACAATATCCTGGAGTCCCATAGTAAAATAACTCATGAAGACCGTCGATATAGGATCGCTATGGGTGAGCTCTCATCCTTTGGATCAAATAGTCAACTATGGTGTTGACCACTTCGACGAAAAAAAGTTTGAATCATGTAGGAATACCCAAAGCTCGAAGCCTGAAGCCCAAAGTAACGGAATATCGTTGACCATCGGATAAGAGGAAGAGAAGGTAAATCCCATCAATTGTTGATTAGGTGTAGTGGAAGTATAGGATAAGTAGGGCCACAGACATGAAGTCGTAGAGTAAACAAAGGCCGTCTGATCAAGACAAGGAAATATCTACAGTGATAGATCTATTTGGCACTTCGAAAATGATCCAAGGATGGTATAAAAGTGCCAAAACTCTTGAAACTACAAAGTAACGAAATGTTAAAATCCTAGTCAACATGACCATGTTAGCAATTGATGACACATGGCTCAATCAAATAGTGACAAGTGTCAAGGTCGATGTGGCACACAAGGAGTGTAAAAATCACAAATCAAGTTGACACATGGCACACTCACCAAGCGTCCACATCATCATAGGTGACATCATCATGCCATGTCATTCCAAGACTAAATCCTTCGGGGATAACCAACTTCCTCTTCTAGTAGAAATACCCAGAGCACCGAAGGTTGAAGTCATGAAATAAAGATGATTATTGATTTAATATTTATGGACCGTCCGATCATACATGGGAAGGAATAGCCATCCCAGTGCTAACCACTCCGAGATTACAAGGAATCCCAAACAACTAAAAGCGTCGAAGGGAAAAGCAGTGAATCAAAATTAACCATTGATCTACTTCGGGAGAATTCTTGATCGTTCGATCGAGTACAATGGAAGGATAGCATAAGGAGTACTAAGCAACTGAGAACAAGCGGTCACCGCAGATTTATGACTTATTCGGTAGGTAAACCTTTGGAGGGATTGAAGTACTTCAAAGTTTGAGTTTTGGAGTCCCGGAGTCATGAATAGCAGAATACATGGAAAGCAGGAGATAATTTTCTCCTAAGCCTACGGTCCTAGATCCTAAACATGTAAAGGTTATTAAGAAGGGAAGTGTTGATACGCAGTCTCATGGAATTTTCTTTGAGAGAGTTGGAAGACTAAAAACGTTGGAGTCCTGAAATTATGAAGTCCCAAACTAAACGAGAACCATCCATCTCAACTTGTAAATAAAACATGATCGTCGATCTTGATAAGCGAGTAAGCGCTCGCTTGGGTTAACACTTAGACACCACCCTCGGTCATAGTATAAGGTCATATGTAAAGTGGTGATGAGCTAAAGGCCCAACTGGGTTAACAACTGGTCACGATATATGGTCACTTGGTGAAATGAAGTGTCTACGAAATAAAACATAAAACAAGCCATGCACCTTATGTATGTAGTTGTTGGTCACAACAATTTGGTCATATGAAAAAAAAAGGGGAGTCAAAAGCTAGAACATTTCCATTCTTGGTACATGAAAATGCACCAGATAGTGAAGTAACAACTAGATTCATATCAATTGAGAACCCAGGATGCAACGAAAGTGTGGAATCGAAATAACAAAGTCGATCCATGCTTGTGATCGACTCTTAAAAGTTTGATCAACAAATATACGATGATAAATTATTCCTTTCATGATATTGTATGAATAATAATATAGGAAGCTCAAATGGATATTAAGTCCATAATAATGATCCCATGATCATTTGAAAAGAATGGTTTTAAGGAAGTCCATGTTTGCAGATATTCAAATCTAGAACAAGTAAAATAATCAATGATGGGTTAAAATGTTGAAATAATTTGCAAGGGATTTGAAGTCTTAACAAACAATTATTATTATTATTAATAGAAGTTATTATTATTAATTTAAATGAAGAGGTGCAATGGTTCAAAAAAAGGGACACAATGCTTCAAATCTCACACCACTTGGAATATTATATAAAAAAAACTATACAGTGATAACAAAGTGTCTTTGCAGTCCAGATCAAAAGATCAAAAGAAAAAGCAGAGTCCAAGAAGGAAAGATGAAGATAATTATGGAGTGACAATGGACGGGAGGAGCAAGGAAGGATTCATATCCTTTTATAAGTAAAGTGTGAAAATAAGGGAGTTGGTGCTTCATAGGGTTGGTGCCCTAAAACAAGGGAGTTGGTTCTTCCTAGGGTTAGTGCCCTAAAAACAATGGAGTTGGTGCATCCTGGGTTTGGTGCCTTGAAGAAGGGGATTTGTGTCTCCAAGAGTTGGTTCTCTAAAGAGGATTGGTGTCCTTCACAATCACAAATTATTCTTTATAAAATTTGTAATTCTTTTTAAGTGTACTTATATAATTGACAAGAGTTGGTTCTTCTAAAGAGGATCGGTGTCCCTTCACAATCAAAGCAAATTATCTCTTTATAAAAATTTGCAATTCTTTTAAGTGTAATTTATATAATTGATTCTTAAAAAAACAAGACCATCGCTGATCTAATGTGGGTGATAAATATATAATAATAAATTAATAAATTAATTGTTTAAAAAATGTAATATTGATTCACCCCTCCTCCTCACATATTTCCAACATCTTTCGTGTCAATTTTTTTCTTGTTGTCCTGTAGGCCCATAAGACTTTAGGAACTCTTAAGTCCTAATCATCTCTCCCTACATTGCATATCTCTTTTAAAGAATTCTCCAATATTTTATTAAAGCATATCTTTTGTTAAAGAATATCTTTGTTAAAGCATTCTCCCTACTTCTAGGGTCATTTTGGGGCTCTAAATAATGTTTCCTTGGCTTGCCATAGTCAAAATGTAGATGGAGTTAGAGTTTGATGGCATAATGCACATTTCTTGAAAATACCTTTCCAACAGGCTATCACGTTCTTAAAATGGAGATCGTATGCAAAAGTTACGACCCGGGGAAGTTAATGTAGTAACTTACCCCAACGAGGCCCACATGACTTTTGGCGCTTCATCTCCTAGGGTTAGGTTTTTGGATGTCTAGGGTTTTGGAATTCATGTTTATCATAAAAAGGCCTTCAGAGCCTCATTGCAATCATCTTCTTGTGAATGAGTGTAGTCATCACATATCTTCTCAAAGATAAAGCTGCCACCATTCTAGTGAGTCTTGCACTCTCTATCTTTTACATTCACTATACATTTCATTCATTAATAGAAATCATGTATTGTTGTATTTCTCTGTTTCTGGAAATTTTTATGTGTATTTCATTGTAATATCTTTGCTTTCATTTTGTTCTAAAAATATTCCAGATCAGAAGAAATACAAATCATGTGACTAAATTCTCAAATAAAAATCACGTAGTAGTCTCTGTTGTGCAGTCTAGGACTGGTGTTTCCTCTTCCCATCTTGTCAAATACATTTTCTCTGTGATTATGTATCTTTCCTATAATATTCTTGTGTGTGGGTGGACTGGCCCCATAAATTCTATGGCCCATTTATCAAATGCTTGCAACACAACCTATGGATTCAAACAGATTTCATCCCTACTAGATGGTTTTCCCACCCTTTGACATACATCACATGACTGCCAATATTTCTTATCATATTTATGATGTGTGGGCCACCAGAGCCATGTGCACAAATTTTTTTGTGTCATCACTTTCCCTACATAATGTCCTCCTTCAATCCCATCATGCACTTCTATGAGTATCCTAGGCCTTTCATGTTCCAACACACATCGTCTCAATATTCCATTTGCACCTAACTTGTATAAATTCCCTGCAATCAACTGATAATATACTTATTTCATTACTAATTATTTCTACTATGCAAATTTCATATCTAATGGGGCCATTCCTATACTAATACATTTCACAATGTCTAAGAAGTAATCATCCACCATTTCAACTGCAAATAGTTGTGCATCTGGGAAGCTATCATCTAAATTGCGTGCCTTTCTCCTAATAGTATTCATGATAAATTATCTCACCTTGCATTCATCTTTCCTAGTTTCACTACAACCTCAAAATCATATTAATGAAACAACAGTAGTCATCTTCATATTCTCCCCCCCCCAATAGTGGCTTGTTCAATACATATTTTAATGCAAAATGGTCTATGTACATATTAAAGTGAGACCCCAATAAGTAAAGTATGAACTTTTGTAGTGCATATACCATTGTCAATCATTCACATTTTGTGGTAGTATAATTTTTGTATACTATGGACAAATTCCTTCTTGTAAAATAAATTGGGTGATCTATGTCTCCCTTCGTTGGTTGAGATAGTATTGTGCCCAATGTTATGGACGATGCATATACATGAAAGTGGAACTCCTTGTTCTAATATGGAAAGATCAAAATTGATGTGGTCACTACTTTTTTCTTTAAGGTGTCCAAACCCTTATGAAAATCTTCATTACACTGGAACTTTTCTTCCTTTTTCATCATTTTTTACATCAGTGTGACGATCTTCACATACCCTTTGATAACTTCCTATGATATCCTGTGTGACCTAGAGTTTCCCTCAGTTTTCTGAATGATGTAGGTGGTTTTAAATCTAGAATCATTGCAATCTTGGATGGATATACTAGTAGTCCCTACTTGCAGACTACATGTCCCAACAAAATTCCAAACGATGCGCAAAAAAATCACTTCTTCAAGTTCAAATAAATATGACACTATCTGCACCTATCTAATGTTAGATTGAGTACTTCGATGCAATCCTTCAAAAGACTAAACACAGTCCAATCATCTATGCATACTTCAAGTAACTTATGAATACATTCCTTGAGCATTGCAACCACCACTCTTGAAAAAAATACAAGGACATTATTTAGTCCAAAGGGAATTACTGTACACTGATAACTTCCCCATTTTGTCACGAAAGTAGTCTTATGTCGGTACTCCTACACTATTTTTATTTGAAGGTACCTAAAGAATCCATCTATAAAAGAATAAGTTTATTTTCATCCTACGTTCTACAATACCTCATTAGTGAATGGTGTCAAAAAGGGGTCTTGTGAACATGCATCATTCAACTTCCTCAGATCCACGTAAATCCCGATCCCCTCTATTTTCTTGTCTTGCACTAACATAGGATTGATCCAATCAAATTCTTATACCAATTCAATGATTCTTGCATCCAACTTCCTGTCTATTTTTGCTTTTACCTTTTCCTTGTACTTTGGATTTAACTTGTAAGGTCTTTGTCGCACTGGCTTAGCTTCTGGTTTCAATGAAATATTCATCTCACCTAAGTCCCCAACTATCCCCTTCATATATGAAAATATCATTGGGAATAGGTCCTGATATTCATGCAACAAGTCTGCAATATTTTCTATGGTCCCATCACTCTAGTAATCCCCTATCTATGTAAACTTTAGATTCTTTGTTGTCCTAATGTTTACCTTCCATGTATTTATCGATTGTGTGTATGCAGTTGATTCAATCTCTGGCCCTTTTAGTTCTTGTTCTCCTTTCGTTTCAGGTATTTTTACATTCCTGGGATCATATTCATCCTTTTCTTCCTTAGAAACATTGTAGAAATCCAATAAATCATCGAGAGTCATAACAAATCTGTGTGCATTGTAGAATGGTACCACCTCCATCCACCCTTCTTATAAAAGGTATTGAATTTAATAGCATGTAGTGTTGTGTATATTGTTGTTGATTCATGTTCAAATGTAAATGTGACCTTGAACCTTTGAGCTAATTCTTCCCATATTTTTCTCTCTTTGCACATTTCCAATTCCAAATACCATTTCTTCGGAGTTGTGTCCAGTGTATGTATAAATATATGAATCCATTCTATTTTAAGTATTGAACTCCTTATTTGAGGATTGGTTCATATAGACTAATACATGTGATCAACCAACATTCTTCTCCAGATTTTATTTAGAACCCATTACTAACAAATTTATTTTTCTGGGCAGAGGCAGGTAGGAAACCAACAATACAATATGATTTCCAAAACTTTACTTCTGATTTTCCCAACCAACCAGGAAATCATAATCACAAACTTCAATATTTAAATAGGAGAATAATTTGTGAAAGCATCTAGCACATGAAATCCATACTATAAAATAAACAAATCAAGAAAACAAAAAACTCACAAAAACACTTATCTGAAGCTTGGAATTAGTTGATAACTATTGAAGGGTGTTCCATTTTCCACCGAACCATAGGAAAAACTTATCTTGGTGTATTTCTCAATTGACCACCCTCTAGCCAGATCATGATTCGATGAGAGAGAGGTTCTTGTTCTACCCAACAACATAAAGGGAAGAAGGTTACTCTTTGTCTCCCTCAAGAGAGCTTGGTGTGACTTCTGTCTCAATCACTCAAACGCTCTACATATTCGCTTCTCAATTTTATTAGAAAAAACTTCCCAACAGTTCCTGCACCTAGAGATGCTTGTTTTCTTAGTTATATTCAGAACCAGAGAGTCTCACATTATTTTCCCCTTCACAAATTATTAGTAGACCCATTCATGTTCATTCTCTTTTATCTCTATTTTCTAGCAACCACAGAGGCCTTATCACACTCCTCTATACTCAGAAAATGGTTCCCATACTCAACTAATTGTCTGCCCTCTTCTCTTCTCGTGATTTTCCCTTGTTTATTTCCTTCTTTAGCAAGATTTCATGGGTCAAATCCCCCACTTCATGGGTCAGCCCAGAATCCTCTAGATGGGTAATTTTCTACCCATGCTTCCGAGGAAAGGAATTTCGAGTACAAAACCCATTCTTTTTCATAAATGTGGGAAGTTGGTAGTTCAACCACCAACTTCACTTCATTAACTCAAATTCTAGAAAAATAGGCAATCTGGGTTTTTCTTGGATATTAAATTGGTAAGGGAAATTTCATCTATGTTTCCCCTCTTACGACATCATAACCTGTGTAGTAAATCCCCTTCATCAATTGTTCAAAATTTTCCTTTTTACATTAATAACATAAATATTTACATAATAACAGGTATTCTCGTAATTTGTTTGTAAAATATAATTATATTTACAAGCTAGGGAAATAGGGGTGTTACATATGGGCTCCCAAATTTTAATGTAAATAGATTTAAGAAATTGAATTTACTGACACTTTTGGAACCATTGTTAGAGAGATGCTAAATGGAATAGGCATTGGTAATTTGGTTTCCATTCATTTCATTTGCTGCATGGAAAGGGGAAAGCTACTAATGTCAACAAATGACTTGGTGAAAACATGGTCTTAGTAGCATGAGGTGTCAAAGTACATGCTTTGATTTCAAATTTTCTTTGGATAGAATTTGTATTTTTTTATCAAAAAGACCCCCTTTTGCACTAATCCATGTGCAAGGTAGCAATTATCATCCAATAAGGATCCTTTAAATATGCTCAAGAGTTTTTGACTAAATAAATATATTACTCCAATTAATCTCTTAAATCCTTGTAGCAGCGAGAAACATATCTACATCTCATGGGGATCAAATCTTGACAGGCATTAGGAACACACCTGCATTTCGGGAACTAGAAGATCAAAAGTTCCATGAGAAACAAGAAGATCTAGAATATTTCCCTGATTCTCATTATAAGTATGGAGAACAAATCAAACCATGTATAGTATTTGATGGAGAGTAGGCATTTGAACCTGAGATTGGTGAGTTTCTTGCAAGTTTGTGCCTAGATCCTTTGTAAAAGATCTAAATGTTTGAATATATATAGGGTATGATAAAGGATTATATGCAAACCAATAGTACTGATGATGAAGTGAACCAAAGGAGTACTAGTTACATTGAATAATGGATCCAAAAAATCATGAAGTTAGGGAACCACTTCATCCTCCAACATATATATGACAAGCGATGCAAAGACCCCTCTCTTTGTTAAATGCTACCCTGTCTGACAATGAGCACACTTTTAAGGTTGTTTTATGTTTTTTACTGTTATGTGAAGAAAAACTAAAATTTGTTTATTTTTGCACAGTTGTAATTTTTTTCATAAAAATGAAATTATGAAGGAAAATTATGGTAAAGAAGGTAAAAATACACCATATTCCTTTTGAATCACTCAATTTGGATTTAAAATGAGTATGGGGCATCCATTTGTTTTCACTTGATCAACCTTCTCAAGTTTGAAAAAAATGATAGAAATTGATTTGCTTGTATATTGCAAGTCATGCATCGGATTGCTATGAAATTTGTACCTAAATGGAATCAAGGTAAGTGTAACTTCCCTAGCCTTACATGTCGGGTCACTTCACTTAAAAACTTCTCTGTTCTGCTAATCAACTGTCCATACCCAGACATAGAATCGCTAGGCTATGGAACACAGAGCTCTTTGTGAAACATCATACATATATTCTTAAACATATATTATGCATTCTATATATATATTCAATTAAATGTGGAAAACACAAAAATATTCTATAAAGGGTTTATACAAGCATAAGGTAACTATCCTGACATGTACATGTTACACAACATAATTTAACACATAAATGGTACTTATATTTTTATGAAGAAATCCACCAAATACGTGCATACCTTCTACGATCCTCCCAACCTTAGACCACACTACTCCAATCTATCAGTAGTGGGTCACCCACGATCTGGAACTAAAATACACCTAGAGTAAACTGAATCCTAGGTTAGGATGACACTACAGAAAGTTGCACAATACAACAAGAAAGATTCCCTCGCAAGAGCCTACTTACGACCAATGCTCACATATTGTCATTCCCCACATGCATGTCCCACCTTGGGAATATACACCTTCACTTTCCAACATTCCATCGACTACTCCACTTCCCATATAGGGCTTTAGAAATAGGTTGGATCAGGAATTCTCAGAGCTTTGTAGCTATTGCTTGACTCCCTGCAGGAGAAATCACTTCCCCAACAAACTCTCTCACCTGGAGAGAGTTGCTCACAGGCCTGAAAACTTGATTCTTCTATCCACAGGCCTAACAAAACACCTCTTCTATCCAACTCCTAAATCAAATGGGTAACCATAGTAGAAAAATCGGGTATGGACTCTGGTGCTGACAACAAGCCACACCAGACCAGAGAAAGACATGGGCCTCTACAACAAAATGACTAGCGGTGCGATATGGCTTAGATACGATGCCATCGTGTTGTTCTTGATAGGTAAAAAAATTCATCTTCATGGGTTTGCAGGTTCTATAAGTTGCATAGGTCTATGATGGAGTAAAAATGGTTGCATGGATGCTCAGTCTGTGTGCATGAGTGTGTGGATAGCCTGCCAGAATGGTGAACACCCCCCTTAAATGACAGATTCTCCCACTTAAAAATGCATGCACCTAAGTTGACACATGGCTCTCTTGGGAGCTCATTACTCTCCACTTGGATTTTGTTCCTCCCCACAAAGGATTAGGATAACATGGTTTATTTCCCCAACCTTAGTATTTCTCAGGAAAATACATTATAATATTTCCTTAGGTTAATCCCTCAAGATTAGCCCCTTTTTCCTAGCCTCTTATCCCCCTTCCCTTTCTCTACCCAGTGTATCTTAGTTCCCCATAACTCTTTCTTTGTGGTCGGTGTGCACGTAACGATGTAATTATATTAATGATGCAATATTTACATATACAACAATCAGGCTCCCTGGCCTTTAACATCTAAGTTGTACGACCTAATAAACATATAATCCTCCCAACTTATAAACACTTAGCTCACCATCCTATAAACATCATTACAATTCAGCAGCGGCTCGACCTTGAGGTATTACAATCCCCTCCCCTTATTTATGCACTATCCTTTGTGCATGTTACTTACATAATATTGGCAAAATTACCAAAATTGTCAAAACGATGCAAGTATTATGCCCGCATAGCATCTTCATGCTCCCATGTTGCATCCTCACGATTGTACCAGGTCCATTGGACCTTTACAAGCCCTATGGCTTGATTATGGAGATGTTTCATTTTCTGGTTCAAAATGTGTACCAAATGCACTTGAAAGGTGCTTCCTCGCTCCACTTGAATCAAATTCCAATCAATAACATGGTTAGCATCAGGTATATATTTCTTGAGAAATGATACATGGAATAAATTATGAATAATCATAGATGCAGATAATGCAATCATGTAAGCTATTAGTCCAATCCTCTCTAGGATTTCAAATGGCCCACAATATCTAGCTGCCAACTTGGAACAGTTTCCCAACTTCAGGGAAGTTCTGTTGGCTTTAACCTTCAAGAATACATAATCACCCACTTTAAATTCCCTGTGAGTTCCGCCCTTGTCAGCATAGATTTTCTTCCTATCTTGGGTAGCCTTTAAATTTTGTTTTATCTTTGACATATGTTCTTCCATTTCCCTGAACAACTCTGGCCCAATAACTGCTCTATCAGTTGGGTTGTCCTAGTTTATTGGTGTGTTTCACTTTCTACCATAAAGTACTTCAAATGGGCTCATCTTCAGTGATTCTTGGTACCCATTGTTTTATGCAAATTATACCAAGTGTAGGTAGTCTTCCGATCTATATGGTTTTTCCATCAGATACATTCTTAGCATATATTACATCACTTGGTTCTCCCGTTCTGTTTTCCCATCAGATCTAGAAGGATATGCTATGCTAAAGTTAAGATTTGTTCTGAACCCTTTGAATAATCCTCTCCAAAACTTTGAGGTGAAATTTGGGTCTCTTTCAGACACTATTGTCTTGGGTATGCCATGCAAGCGTGCCACTTCCCTCATGTAAATATCAACAACATTGGTTTCCTTGTGAGTAACCTTCATAAGAATAAAATGGGAATCTTTCATAATATTTTCAACCACCACCATGATAGAATTGTGTTGCTTGCTTGTTATGGGAAATTTGGTGATGAAATCCATTTTCACCACTTCCCACTTCCACTCAAGAATGGGTGCCTATGCTCATCTTTGACCTTCTGACACTCTAGACATTTAGCAATGTAATAAACAATCTCCCTCTTCATGCCTAGCCAATAGTATTTCCTCTTGATTGCTGCAACTATTTTATGATATCCTGGGTGCCCACCATAAGGCACATCATGCATCTCTTTCAAAATCATACTCTTTAACTCATGAGAATTGGGAACATAAATTTAGTTCCTATTCAAGATAACTTCATCATTTCCCAATTTAAAATCTTCAACCTTCTGCTGCATTTTAGCTTGTTGTAATTTTGTTACCAAATCCATGTACTACAAATCTACTTTTCCAGCCTCAGAAATTATGCCTTTAATATCATTTTGATACATGTCAATAGTTGTAGCATGCAATTCATGCACTCTTCTGTTGAGTTCATTATCCACTTTATTATCTTTTCCTTTTATGTTCTTGATATCAAAGTCATACTCACAGAGGAATTCAAACCATCTAATCTACCTAGAATTTAAATTTGGTTGATCAAACAAATATTTCAGACCATTATGGTCTATCCTCAACTCAAAGCTCTTTCCCATAAGGTAGTTTATCCATTTATTTAGAGCGTTTATTATGGCTTCCAACTCCAAATCATGAGTGGAATAGAGCCTTTCATTCTCTTTCAATTTTCTGGATTCGAAACATATCACAAACCCATTTTGACTGAGGACTCTGCCAAGTCCTTCTTTGCATGCATCATTGCAAACCATGAAATCTTCATTCAGATCTACAATCCTCATAATTGGAGCACTAGTTAACAACTACTTCAATTGCTAGAAGCTCTTTTCCCAATCCGTTGTCTATTGAAATTTTAGCCCCTTCCCTTGTAAGGAAGTAACTGGGTGAAAAATCCATGAAAACTTTGTAATGAACCTCATGTAGTAGCTAGCTAGATCCATGAAGGATATAACATTTTTCACATTCTTTGGTGTTGTCCACCCTTTAATGGATTCATTCTTTTCGGGGTCTACTATTATTCCTTCTTCGAATAGGATATGCCCCAACTAGTGAATTTGGTTTTGATAAAATGAGCACTTGCTCAATTTGGCATACAATTGGTGCTCTCTTAGCACCTGTAACACTATCCTCAAGTGTTTCTCATGCTCTTCTTCTGTCTTGGAATATACAAGGATTTCATCCAAAAATACAATGACAAACTTGTCTAAATACTCTCGGAAAACACCATTCATTAAGCACATAAAAACATATGGTGCATTTGATAACCCAAATGGCACCACTATGAACTCATAATGACCGTACCTTGTCCTGAAGGTAATTTTTCTGATGTCTTCATTTATGATCCTTACCTAATGGTATATCGATTTGATATCAATATTTGAGAATAAATTTTCATCCTTTAACTGATCAAAGGGATCATCAATCCTTGGAAATGGATGCTTGTTCTGTATAGTCACTTTGTTCAATTGTCTGAAGTTGATGCACAGTCTCAATGTCCTGTCTTTATTCTTCACGAATAAAACTGGGGCACCCCAAGGTGACACACTTGGGAGTATAGACCCCTTCCTCAACAGTTCTTTAAACTACATCTACAGTTCTTTCAGCTCCAGTGTGCTCATCCGATAGGAAGTCTTTGATATTGGAGCTGCGCCAGGCATAAAAGTTATATATAAATTGATATCTCTCTTTGGGGGTAATCCTGGTATCTCCTTGAACACATACCCAAAATATTTCAGGACTGCACGCATCCAGATTCGACACCTTAACCTTAGGTCCTTCCTCCATATGAGATGCAAATATTTGGAATCCCTTCCTATAACACTTCTTTAGCTTCATTACTGAGATCTCTCGGACAGTAACTGCCCTTAGAATTCCTTGGACTATTCTTGGGTTCCCTTCCTCGTTTAGGCAAGCAAATTCCTTGTTATGACAGTGCAAGACAACATGGTGCTTCTCGAACCAATCCATACCAATTATAAAGTCATATGAACCCACTGGAAGGATGTTCAAATCTTCCTTAGTACTTAGCCCATTCATGTCCATTGGACATGATTTAACCAAATCAACAACTTTTCTCTTGGCTCCTGTATCCAGCTGCACCAACCAAGATTTCCCATGCTTTCTTCTTAGAAAGTTCAATCTTTCCACTACCTCAGGATCAATGTAGTTACGACTAGCTCCTAAATCTATTAAAATATTAAGGGCATGGTTATTTACAATATCTTCCACTTCAATCATGTGTGATTGAAACTCCACTTGCTTGTTGTCTAGGGATATATAGATCCTAGGAACACTTTTTCCCGTGTCCTACACTGTTTTTGCTTATTGTACATTGTGGAAAACTCTCACCTTGTCACCTCTATGAGGACACTATCTATACTTATGGTGTCCTTTGCAACCCCAAAATTGCATAGATGTCTGCCTTGGCCTTTTCCCACCTACCTCAGCCATTCTATGCTCTCTAAAAGATGGTTTTCCTTGAGGATTGTTTCTAAAAAATGGTGTCTTGTTTCCATTCTAGCTTTGTTCCCTCTTAAACTTCTTCTTGTCTTCCCAAGCTCTTTGGAAAGTAGGATTTCCCTTATGCTGATCATACAAGCACTCGTCTCTCCTTATTGTTTCCTCCAAAGTATTGGGATCATCATAGTGAATCTTGTCACTGATGAAATATGGCATCCCACTTATATACCTCTGCATATTTACTGTCTCATATTTGATGAAGGAGACATACTTCAACAGTTCTAGAAATCTCCTTTCATACTCATCATGTTCATGCTTCCCATTTTGAGTTTAAAGAAATCTTTCATCTTTTTTTCATAATACCTCTTGGTTAAGTATTTCTTCTCAAAATGCTTCTTGAATTCCTTCCAAGTCACATTTTTCTCTCTGATGTATTGTACTTTCACAAGATGATCCCACCACATGGATGCATTTCCTTTCAACCAGTAAATAGAAATTTGTCCCTCTACATGAGAAGAATAATTATGCAGTTGGAAACGTTTTCTCATGCCTAACAACCATGTATCGACATATTCATATTTATTGTGTTCTCCATCAAAAGAAGTAGGTTTGATCTTATTCATTTTTCCTTTTAATTCATCCACCCAGACCTCATATTCTTCCCGACATGGGATGGACTTGATTTGTTGTGTGCTCTCCTATTGTAAATCCTTTGGGAGTGATGGTGATGTCTGCTACCAGTCTTTGGTCTTCCTTTGCCCTCAGGGGTCCAATGGCTTCCTGATTTGATGGAGCTACTCTCCTTATCCAAATTATTTTCAATTATGTCTGGGCTCTTCACTAACTTCATATTAAATTATTCCTGCTACTCTTTAGATTTCATAAGCCTTTCATTATTAGCCTTGTAACTCTGGACATCTTTCTACAATTTTATAATGGTCTCCACCATATTCATGTCATCATCCTTTTCTTCCTCATGTCCATTGGAGTTTGTTCCTTAAACTCCCAAATGGACATCCATCCTTATAATGTTATCTTTCTTACTGTAATCCTATTGTGCATCATCCATCTCTCTTCACTCTTTGTTGATTTTGATCTGACAACTGCTAATTCCACAAAAATGTGCAACCAATAGAACTTTGTCAAGCTATCTGTTCTTAATAATTTCATGAAAATACAAGCCATTTTGATTCATTAGTATATCAGTTTCATTTTTATCTTATTTATAGAGAAATTGACTATTCATATCCAATTTATGGGTAAATAGTCATCTTCTATTGTTTAATACCTTTTCAATGCCTTCTTCCATGCTCAATTCTGAGTTTCGAGTAGGAAGTTATGGATACTTGAACGATTTTGTTTTCAGTGATGTGATCCCTATTCATGGATTATTCCATCTCAAAGTCGAATTAGCTCTTAGATCCATGCGGGATCCTCTCTTCAAGTTTACAGGCCTTCTTTACCTTGTTGGTGGAGGTATGTGCAAATCAAAACCCCATAGGCTCCTTCTTTAAGCCCTTATCTTTTTTTAAATTAATCTTTAGGTGCTTAGCCTTTTTTATTCGCCCCTCGAACAGATGTGACCATGGGATGTGATCCGATGCTATCAGATAGGCACTTATCTGGAACCTTGAGAGATTTAGGGGTCCGGAACTTTGGGCTTCAGAGTCTCTTGTTACATCAATCCTTCCTTCTCCCAAGCATCAAACCGATGAATCCCTACATAGTGCATCCTTTGAGCTTCGGGGTTTCACTGCTTTAGAGCTTTGGCTTTGAAGTTTCTTACAACTCTACATTGATTTTCTCCGAAAACCTAGAATGATGAACTTTCAGATTCTCGTCAGCATCCCTGTACTAGCATGCCACCTAGAAAAGTTACAAAGTGGACACGTGGCCCAATCTAAGGGGTGACACATGTCAAATTCTAACTAGGATGGGAAGTCTTTGAAGAAAATGGAACACAGTGACAGTGGAAATCGGCTAGTGTTTCGAAGTCACCCTTGGTGACATCAATAGTCCACATCACTTAGGAACTTTGGTCTTCAGTGGATTCTCGTTTGAAACTTCTCAAAACCCCCAGACCGTTGAACTTTTGAACTTCAGAACCCTCTGGGGTCCACTTAGCTATGTTATCATTGTTGACAAATGTTTAACAAGTAGCGTATGCTTGTCATTGATGGCAAGTACAATAGTGGAGATGGCAGGATAAGAGGGATAAAATCCCTTGAGGATTCGGACGTGAAAGCTCAGGAGGAACAACGTCGAGGAGCACGTGCGCAGCAAAACTCAAGATACAGGAGTTCGCAGAAGAGAAGGAAGACAGAGATCCACAGCTGTCGGATCTCATATAGAAATCCCATCAGCCGTTGGATCGGGAGGAGTTGCACGGAGATTAGCCTCTGGAGGAGGAGCACACCCAGAGAGAGGATCTGAGCCGTCAGATCGGAAGAAGATACCCGTCATCCATTGGATCTACAGAGCTGCGAGGGAGTTAAGTCCTCGTGAGCAGGAGAGGGAATCTCGATGAGAGGAGTCATCATCGGGACATCGGCCATCGGGAAATCGGAGTTCTCGAGGTCGTGAGGACCAGGACATCAACCGCCGCGAAATCCCGACAAAATTGATACCATCCAAGGTAGAAGGGACAATGGCATAGATCAAGTGCCATCAGTGTTTTGGCGCATCGAAGAATGGGAGTTCTCAAGGTAAAGGGAACCAGGGCATTGGAAGTCCCAAAATCCCGACGAGATCGGGACCGTCCACTTGGAGAGGACGTGTGGCAGCGATCGAGCGCCACTGGGAGCAGCCCCGACAGGGAGGCCATCCATCGGCATATCGAGAGTCGGGATATCGGCNTCATCGTGGAAAACCTGACTTAATCAGAACCATCCATCTGCAAGGACATGTGGCAAAGGATCAAGTGTTGTCGGCATATCAGGAGTCTTGAGACTAAGGGTGCGAGGCCTGCTGAACCCCGAACTGCGAGAAGAGACCATAGACATGGATCTTAGATAGGATGCATGTCAAGGATCCAAGAGGAGTCGGTGTGGAAGGACATGTGGCATCTCACATCGGATATCGGGATATTGGAGATCCCGGGAGAAAGGAGTTCGTGCATCTCGAACTCGCGAACCCCGTAGCCCCGACGGGATAAGGTTGTGGTCACAAGAGTTGGTCATATGAGCGGGCCAGCATGTTACGAGACACATTGGGGATCGGAGGATCGAGAATCCCGTAGGCATGTGCATGGTGACATCGAAAATGCCGAAACCCCGATGAGAGGTTTGACCGAGGTCATGTGTTGACAGTCATATGGGCCAAGGCCTATATCCAACAGGGCTAGCGCGTGGAAAGGGGCGCATCGGTAATCAGGGATTGGAGAGGTGAGAAACTCTTGACATCAAGAAGTGCGAAACCATGAACCCCGATAGAGAGTCGGGGATAACCACAGTTAGGTGCAGAGACCGTGACAAGGTGAGCGAAAGGACCTGTGGATTTCGGGTTTTTAGAAGAAGAATCCAGCAAGGGATCTAAAGAGCCGCTTTGGCTCAGATAACACCCAGTGATGTTGAACGCGTGGGAAAACCGCCAGAGAAGTTGAAGAGTTACCATGATGATCAGGCAGAGCAGTCGAGAGGTGGAGGATATCGGCACGGTGTGAGCATGCAGAGGGATTGCGCACATTGCATGCACAAGGTGCACAGAAGCTATAAATACACGATACAGAGAAGAGATGGGGCTGCTGTTGCTATTGGATTTTGTTGTGATTGTAGCTGGTGAAGGTGATTCATGTGTGAAGAAGAAGGAGAGTACAGCAGCTGAATTGAAGAGAAGAGGATTTGTGCAGTGAATGGGTATGGAACACAGAGCTTAAAAGGCAGAAGAACAGACAGCGCAAGTGATCTGAACAGAAAGGAAATGAGGCAGACAGAGCAACGAAATGGAGCAGAACAGTGATAAGTCAGGTAAGCCATCGTCGAACATCATATCACTGTAATAAATTTAGTAGCAAAGATTTATATTTCAGGGTGGTTGGGAGGAGCTAAGGAGGACTGGTGTCCTCAAAGGTTCAGGTGGGTGCTTGAACACAGGGAGTTGGTGCTTCCTTCTAGTTGGTGCTAGACAAA
>SNQJ01S0024020.1:48604-113487 GCA_010110895.2 Picea sitchensis
TCTGCCATAAGTTGCACGACCATTCAAAGATCGCAACTCCGTGTTGTCAGAAGCCATGCAGACGCAAAGCCTTTATTGCAGTTTCTTGGTTCCGCCGCTGTGTTATTTTGAGTATATGTAGGCATTTTCGCCATTTTTGTATCGATCGATGGTAGAGCTAAGCTCCCGACTGTATAGTTTCAGCAATACTCTGGTTTCATGGTTATGCCTCTTTGTTTGAGATTTCTTGGTTTATAACAAGCAGTTCCCCTTCTTTTCCATTTCTGATTGTCTGTTACCTGAGGAGTCACAGTAGTGCAGCTGGTTGCAACAAAGGATTTGTTGTGGCGTTGTCGTGCCCTCTGGTTTTTATGTGTTCGGATGTAAAAGGATTTTGCGTTTGAGCTCATTTCTTCTTTAATCTGTTGCTTACCGGATGTCTGTAATGGATCATTGCGTTTTTCTTGCGTAAATCTTCCACCTACTCGCCTTTACTATAACTCACTGCTTGGAGTTTATTAAGACCTCACTCTGTCATGCGTGCCTGATCTGGTTTTTGAAGTTGGATTTATGCCGTTCGGAGTCTTCCTCCATTGGATCACCCTTTAAAAACAAACCGTGACATTAAACCTGATCGGCTTCGGGCTCTGCTCCTGCTAGCAATCCAGGAGTGACTTCCGAACGCCAACACCATCGATGCACACTTTGATCTTTCCATCTTCACTATTGTAGTTGCCATCAATGACAAGCATACGCTACATGTTAAACATTTGGCAACACACTCCATAAACCAAGTCCGAGATCCTCTATCGTGGTTCCAGGTGAATAAATACCACATTATCTTATCGCAACCAAAATATCACCAAGGCAAGGTAGAAGGGTTGCATAAGGAGAAATAATGGAGGGGAAGGTTGAGGCTAAAACTCAGAATGGGATGCAAATCTTGGGCTAAGAAAGGGAAGGGATTTTGGTAGAGTTTTCTTATTCTCTTTCTCATGTTCATAAATTTCTCCCCAAGACCTCTTTTTATATGAGAAAAATATGGTTATTTGGTTTGGGGATGGACTACAAGGGGTAAAATGGTTATGAAACCCTCTATAGCCCATAAAATCCACCAAATTCCATGCGATTTAATATTTTTGGCAACTTTTGGAGGTAAAAGTGGGATAACTATCATACAACACACATGTGTACATGGGCTAACTAGCATGGAACACATGTGTGTATGCAGTATATTAGTACAGTAGGGCGTGTACACTATCCATTTTTTTTTTTTTAAAGGAAGCCTCAACAGTATTTTGACAAAGTATGCAAATGGAGGGGCCAATGTCTTGTATCCACATATAAGGAATTTTTTACTATAATAGATGCCCCCTAATGTGTGAGTTCATAAGAGAAACTGATGGCCGAAATACATTACACTATCTTTACATAGTGAGAAGCCACACAATTGAGTGATCCTAATATGAGTGTTTGTGAGTATGCCATCTGCAAAATAATGATAATCTCTCTGAGGTAGGAATACCCTTTCTCGGGATGAACTAAGAATGAATTCCAATCAAGTACACTACAGATCCATGTCATATATGATTACGAGACAAAATATAAATGTATATATAAAGTGTATTCGCAAAAAATACACAACAGATCTACATCTAAAGATAAACAAGTACAACATGATATTCATCTTCGAGAAGCGTTGATTCTTGTTGCTGGAGATGAGGAATTCATAGCTCGAGAAACAACTTTAATATCTTCAAAACTCATGTAGGAGTACAATAGGAGTGTAACTATCACTACTCTAAGGTATTCGACATGCTGTCAGTGAAAGACTGGAGGATCTTGATCATCAGGCATATAAATTCATTTATTTTGAATCCGGACTTGACTGGACTCTTGGGATGGTCGAATCATGAAGGTCAAGAGATCAACTATGGAATGGATGACTCAAGTTGGATAAAAATTCCCTCGAACAAAATCATGACAAAATGATGAGACTCAAGAATCATATTATTGACATAATTTTGTGATATAAGAGGCACCACAAACTCTCCATATGTTTGGAAAAGTAACCAAAGGGAGGAGGACACCACTCTATGTAATGAGAACAGATTCCTAAGGTCATACTAGATCCCATTGCTTGGAGAACAAACATAAGGATGTGCTTTGTCCAAGGGTGACTATCTTTCTATCGATAAAAGAGAATGTATATGCCGTCCCGTCTTTTTTGAATATTTGATTTTTTTTACTTTTTCAAATTTTTAACGATATTGGGAAAGAATAAAAGAATGCTATGTTACAAAGGAGGAACAAGTATCACGGGAAATGAAACTAGTTCCAAGCACATGGAACATATTTATGCTCAGTGTAAGGATACGTGTGCAGGATAAGGACACTCGACAAAATTCCTCCATGGGTCAAGGTGTCAGATCGCGATGGAAAAAGTGCTACAAGGCTTGCATTTAAGGAATTCTTTTACAGTTCAGTTAGTTAGAAACATGAGGCTAGAATTAGGCCAAATATGCAAGGATGAGGCATGCGATATACATAAAACACAGTAAGACTCCTTCCATGTGAATTTTTACGAGCCCAGAGAAGGTAAGCTCTATGGTTTTTCACATTTAGAGAGCCTGAAAAACACTAAAAGAAGACTCTAGAGTGTTCCTTTTCTGTAATTATTATAGTCTATTTGAAAAAGGGTTAAACTTGTGCCAATATTATGTCTCTTCAAAACTATTTTAACGAGTGTGATTGAGACAAGATCACTCGGCAATATTTTCAATTTTAAAAAGTCTGAAAAGAGCTTAACTATGGACTCATATCCTTTTTCTAAGTTTAGTCTCCTTAGCTCGAAAAAGTATAAAATATAACTTAGGAGAACTCTCCCAGTGAGACATGTCGCCCGAGGTGTACCTTTTTCCTGGATAATATATTGTCTGAGAAAGGGTTAAACTTATTCCAAATAGATATTCCCTCTGAACCAATTAACGAGTGTGAAAGGAACAATATCACTCATCAATATTTTCATATTTAGGGAGTCTAAAAAGATATTAACTATGGACTCTGAGAGGGTTCATTTTTCATAGATAATTTCCAAGGCCCGAAAAAGAGATAAATCAAGACCAAGGAGAATGGCCTTAGAATTTTTGTCCCTCGGGCCTAAAAAAGGGTTAAAATTACACATGAGAATACTCTCTTAGTGAACTGAAGCTCCTAGGGCATACCTTTATTCCTAAATTAATCGTCTGGACTGAAAAAGGTGTAAACTACCTCCAGATAGATGTTCCTTCAAATTTTAGTTTGATGAGTGTGAAGGGAAACAAGATCGATCGACAATATTTTCAATATTAGAGAGTTTGAAAAAGTTCTTAAAGAAGAATCCATGGGGTATTTTCTTAATTAATCCAAACGAGATCGAAAATAATAAATAAGATCTCATTGGATGTTTCTTTCAAAGTTTAAGTGAGCCTGAAAGAAAAAAAACATGCTCATAGGGAGTCCCTCGGTTATGAGCCATAAAATATGAATAAGAATGGAGCTTCAATATACAATCATGGTGGTACTAAAAGAATTCCCAAGCCTATGAACAAAAATTCACAACATGGACATCAAAGTGCAGTAAAGGATCTACCTAGGGCATCCATATAGAGGAAGGCTATACCACCACCTAATTACGACACTTATAAATAAACGTAGAAGGTTCCGCGTCGCACTTCGATGGGATCAATCCTATGGAAAAGAGAAAAAGTAAAAAATATGCAAGATGCAAGGTGGTGATAACCTAACCTATATGAAAATGTCGAAGAACAACTCTTACCACAAGATTTAATGAGTGTAAATCGACTCGTGAAAACACCAAAAAGAAAGAACAAGTACATTAGAACAACCCTAAGATCTCTCAAAAATAAAATCAAGTACCCATCGAGCCAATAATAGGGAAACAAAGGACCAAACTAGGGGGAAAAAGGGTCAAAAAAGTATATAAATAGAGGTGTACAACTCATTTTAACCATTGTAAATTGGAAAATAACCAAAAATACAAAAAAACCTCTTCTTTAAAATGCAAATTTGAGGAGCTACGGTGGACGCAAGATCTTCAATCCTAAACCAAGTAAGTACAAATGACCTATCTCCTCTTTTTAATTCATTATTTGTTGCTTATTTTATTGTTTTGAGAGTGTGCACCCTAGTAAAAAGGTTGATCTTGTGTGTATGCAGGCTCTCCATGCCCAACATGTGTATGTACATGGGAAAAATAACACTTATCCCACATACGTACACGACTGTATTAACGACATCCCGCATACATCTCTTTTATCTTTCAAAAAATATGAAATAAGGGGCTAACCTCACAATTTTTTATTTTTTTCAAGAGGAAGTATGTTCACTAGTGAGAGAGAGAACATGAAGAGTTGGATGTCTTAGTAGAGGAGGATCTAGGGGCCATTTCCATGCTTAAGAAATGTTGTATGTGTAAATTTCTTTAGTGTCCATTCATGAGGGCACAAACCAGGATAGTGAACCACTTGATAGAGTACTATCATCCAGATGTAGGGGATTTCATGCTAGAGGGACAAACATTGACTCCGAAGAGAGAGGATATTTAATTTTTCACCAGTTGTTACACATTATTTTGGTCATCCTAGTGATCCATTGACAACATGTGTGCATGTTCCCAAAAGATCCTTTCTTCATGAGGAAAATGACTAAATTTCTCTTGTCAAAAACCTTGTTAAGGAGGGTCGTCGCAGGCTGCGCCATAAGTAGGGTGCGACAATTCCTAGTCATCGCCCTCTACCCTAAATCTCAAGTGCAAGGTCTTCGTAGTCTTCTCTACAGCTAGGGTGTGACGATGTCAAAAGGATAAGAAAAGGTCGAACTTCATGAAAGTTATAGAAGGATATCTTCTAGAAGATGAGGTGGGATCCATATGGTTGGGATCCTACTCGGTTATATGATTTGGTGGGATCATCCTAATCTCTCCAACCATCTCTCTTTCCCCTATAAAAACATGGATTTCTCTTGGAAAAGGATAAGGTTCATTCAAGCAAGATTAATATTGAATAGGCTAACAATTGGATGAGGAATTCTACTTCAGTTCATACTTGAGGGCTTCATTTTAGTTTATCAAGTCATTTTGGATCTTCTTCATTCAAGGTCAGAGCAATTGTGTGTGTTGGAGAAAAAGGTCATCGAAAAGGGACCTTGCAACATCAAGGATTTGGTTGTAATCTCCACTTTCATTATTATATGATACAATGATATGTTTCTTTCCCATAAAACTCATCTCATTTTATTGTATGATTCCTTGGTCACATACATAGGCTCTCGTTGAGTATATTATTGCTTTCACTTTGGTTGGCTTGTGTTCCCTTGCAGATCCAATATCACAAGAGCACTAGGGTGGAGCTAGGATGACAATGACAAGAGGGACTGATATTTAAATGTTATGTTACTCATCTCTTGTTAGATAGTAAACTCGATGATTAGAGCTTAGGGAAAGCGTCATATTCTATTTTGTTTTGTTCTAGATCTAGGTGGATCTAGAGAGATTTGTTTATGTCTGCATTTATCGATAAGTCCCATAAAAAAATTGGTGACCATACTGGGGATAAGTCCATTTTCCGAAGATGTCTCACTTACGATGAAGATGAGAAAGATTTCAATGACTGTCGCTATGGACCATGTGGCGATCATATGTTTGGGTACGCCACTGCCCAAAAGATCTTACGAGAGGGATATTTCTGGCCTTCTTTGTTTAAGGACTGCATTACTGCTAATCATAAATGCCATGATTTCCAAACTTATAATAACAAGATAAGATCTTGTTATAACCCTAAATTGTACCACACATGCATACCTAGCATCAGGCCATCTTACTTGCTATCTTTGCCAAGCCATCACTGAACAAATCTTCTAAAAAACCTTTTTTTTGAAGGTGTACATGCCCTACACTACTAATGCCCACGTACACACACTTGTTGCACCACTACAACCTATGTAAAGTCACAAAAAGCATGCAAAATGAAAATTGCAAAGGGATACGGGTTTTTTGGGCCGTTACCTAACCATTTGATCGCCCATAGCCAGTCACCCCAACCGTTACTATCTTTTTGGCCTATAAAATAAGGTGTTGGGGTCCCATTCCAAAGAGAAGCACGAGAGCAAAGAAACTTTTCCCAATTTAGTATTCCCCCTTTACCCCAATATTTTTCAACCACATTGTGAGTTTGAGCCAGAATTCCTTCTTCCTCCATTGCAAACCCTTGCCATTTCCCTAAAGAGAATTGAAAAGGAGAAGAATACATGGAAGAAAATGGTGCATGGTGAAGAGGATTCTAGGACCGAGTTCGAGGAGAATTTTCCGGTCTCATATTGTAAACGAATTTTGTGAGATTAATATAAAGAAATACTTTTTTTGTCCCGCCAAATGATGTCTTAAATATTTATGATTTGTTCACATTTTTTGTTATGATGTCTAACCCACTAATCCTTATATAGAATGCATGATTGTAGTTTCTTGTTTGTATTTTGGTGGACATAGGTTGGCCTTGGGAGGATATATGTAGTCGAGAAACAACTAAGCACAAAGGGATCGACACCGGAGGCGGAGTTTAAGGTATTCCTACCAAATCCCTATACTTTTTATTTTATGTATGATTGTGGGGTGATGACGGGATAGTTCTTAAAAGTAGGAGACTCTAGACGGTTAGCTCTACCTTCACTTTAGAACCCTAGTGTAGTCCGTAGAGGGGTTTTCCCACTATAGCAGAACTGATGACCGTACTGGGTTAACCTCTATGGTTTTTTGTGGATATTCTTTTTGGGTATTTTGAATTAGTTTATTTACTGTTTTGGGAGTTTCTGTAAGCTTTTGTGTCTTTAAGGGATTCTAGTATTCCATACCAGTACTCCCTGCCTGTGCTTGACTATTGGTTTTCGTTTGTTTTTGAGAATTTACAGAGGTGTACGCGGCCTGTAGTGGGCCTGCACACGTACATACGTGCCCTTCCTTTGGACAACTCGCATACATACACAGGCTACTGAAGTGTCAGTAGCATGCATTTGTTGAGAATTTGTTTTCTAAAGAAGAGGGAATCATCCTCTTCCCTGTCAGAAGTCACAATTATCAGGGGTTTTCTTGATCTAGCCCTGGTCTCTGTTATAGAAGCCTATAGCCTAGGTACGAACTCAACATACCTTTCGTTTTATCAAAGATTTCTTGTGTTTTATTCATTAGGGTTTTTAGACAAGTTTGTGAGTCTGTTATGATCTGCCTGTTTGGTATGTTCAGTGACTCCCTGCGATCTGCGATGGGCTAGAAGTCATTTATTCGTCTTGACTTGTCGTCATTTTTCCCTTTTTTGCTTTAGAAGAAGAGAAAATAATTCATTTTAAAATTTCTTGTTTTCAAGCACAAAACAATAATTTTTTTCTTTTTTTTTTTATTTCTTTGTTTGGTAAAAGTAGTTCAGGGTAGTTGCTTTATTTACCAAGGAAAAAGAAAGTTTTCTTAAGTTATTTATTTGAATGATTAGGACATTAAGTAGCTCGTAGTCGAGTGAAATTTTGTTTTAAGTTTTTCTTTTCAAAGATCTGAGAAAAGTAGTTACGAAAAAGTTTGGTTAAAGAGTTTAATTTGGCAAATATTTATTTGTGAAGAAGAAGTAGTTTGTTTTCAGTTTCATGATATGCTATTCTATTTCATATCTTAGAGAACATCACTAGTTTCACTTCCATTCCCTTTGAATTAAGACAACCACTAAAATTAAAGATTAATTAAAAGTTATTAGACTTTGTGTTTGTAGGGTCCATCAATTTAGTCTAGGCTAGAGCCTTGATTTACGATTGGAGAGGAAACTGTTCAAGGCTACAAAAACAAACATACGACTCTGTGATAGGGAGTGCTTGAAAGTCCAGTAACCGTGAAATTTATCTGGGACCCCTCTCTAACAGAGGGGCTAAACAAGAGGTCACGTATAGAAAGGTAGCAGATATAACCCCTCCAAAGTCAGACCAAGTGCAGTGGGGAACACATATAGAGGGATTATATTGAGATTTCGTTGATCGAATTTGCCATGGAGCTTCGTGGGTCTTGAATCTATTCAAGGTCCTCAGTTGTCTTCAAGAACACTTTCTTTTGATACCCTTGATAGGTTTTGGGCTTGATACCTTTCTCATTGCAGTCCACTCGACTGTCAACTGTACCCGCCTGGTGACTATTCACGCGCTGGCAACCTAGTTGCCTTTATCTTAGTGACTTACACAGGTGACTGCGGGGATGTATCATGGTACCTAGGGCAGACATTGGGCCATGCTTTGAAAAGTATACCCAAAGGGTGCTTTCGTATTCGAGTTTCACTTGCACTGGTAACTTGCTCTAGTGTTGGCTGGTGTAATTGTTCTTCCAACTAACTTGTGATCTGCTTGTCTTATCTCATAGAGGATTTTTCTAGTGTGTGTTGGTCTTTAACATCAATAGAACGCCCTAGTGTGTCATTGATAATCTCACACCATGGAGGATCAGGAGCTCCGCCGGTCGTGAAGGCTTCTTGGCCTGTCGCTAGTTAATCTGGAGCCACCCTCGCCACCGCTAAGGTGAAGACTAGACCAGCAAGGGTATTTTGAGGCGAATGAGCCACAGGAAACTGAGCCTGACCCATCTCCGAGAGGAGAACATTTGATTCCAAAGGAACCAACAATTTTTGACTTGAAGTGAAAGCTCTTGGTCCATATAACCATCCAATTACTAGCATCAGGTAGTGTCACAAGCATCAATGGAGACAAATGTTGCTACTTCTTCAGGGAATCCTCATATTCCCTCTACGGTTGTCACTACAGTGGTTTGTTTTCCTCCAAACCAACAGTCGTCTGTCTAGACCACTATGGTCGTGACCGCCTCTACCTTGGGCAATGGTTTGATTCTTTCTATGGTGACAATCATTGCTCCTTTCAGCCAGAGTCCTATAGGCCCTTCATTCTCATACGGGATGCCTGGCTTCTTTACGAACTCTGTCCTTTCTACTCCACTCTATAGACTTTTGGTCTAGGGGTAGGGAGCTCAAACACTCCTCTACAAGGATCTATGGGGGGAACTTTATCTCCCTATAATTCTTTCCCTTATAGAGGGGTTCATATACCCCCTTCGTCCCCTTTGCTTGGAGGTGCTCACCAGCTATCCGTGGGGCCAAACATAAACTATAGTGCATTTGGACCATGTAGTCAAGGAATTCCTTCTTATAGCATGCATGTAGGTTCGAACTATTCTCTTTATTTGACACATTTGGTAACAATGCATTCTCATCAGCTACCATCTCGACCGGGGGCAACCCCGGTTATGGACAACAAAATCCTATGCAGGGTACTATTCCTGCACCGGGGGAAACTTAGGAATTCCTTCCTCACAAGGAATTTGGAATCTATGGTATGGATCATTCCCCTTGTCCGGGATGCCGATCAAAGGCAACCCCTTCCATATCCAATGGAACCTCGGGAAAGGCTCAGGATCTATGCCCATCGTATCGACAGGGGAAAACCCTTCCCAAAATCCATGGAATGCAACACAAGCCCAACTGTTTACATCCTATTACGAGATTCAGTCGATGGCATCTCAACAAGAGCAGAATCCATACACTGGTCATGACCATGGTTATTGCACAAACCTTGGCTAACAACCTAACGTTTTTTGACAACCTAGTGCCAGCCAAGCTCCAGGCTCCTTTTTCCCTGGTTATAATCAACCACCCAAATTATTGTTTCTGGCAACTTTGCACTTGCCAAACTTGACAAGTTTATTAAATGACACCATTTGTCATGATTCGCATTGGCCTCCCATGTAAACCAAGTTGCCTTTGGACATTCCAAAGTTCAAAGCTAAGCCTAATGAAGATCCAAATGATCATGTGACTACCTTCCATTTATGGTGCTCGTCCAACTCTTTGAGAGATGACTCCATCCAGTTGTGTTTATTTCAACACATTTTCATTGGGAGTGCTGCCAAATGGTACATTGATCTCGCTCGCTCAAAATACTCTACCTTTGGTGAATTGGAAATGGATTTCTTAAACCATTTTCAATTACCTATGAGATACAACATCGACACTGAGTTGTTGGGCAACTTTGAGCAGACAAAGGCATACCATATCTTAGATCAAATCCGAGAATGGAGACACCAAAAGAGTTTGATAAAAGTACCAGTCCCACCAACATTCCTGCTTGAGCGGTTCCTTAAGTATTTGGTACCACAGTTATCTAAAGACGTCACAACGTTGGGGGTCTTTTCTTAAGAAGAAGCGATAATGAGATCTCAACAGCTAGAGTTGATTTACTCTCAGTCTGGTTTACTTTACGAAGTTTTTTCATATGCACCACGGGTGATACTTGACAAGACCAGACAAAGATATCGACCACATGCCGGTGGTATTGTTGGTTCAACACAAATGAAGCCCGTTGATCAACTTTCAAATCAATTGCATAAATTTTCAGTACAGCAGACAGTGTCCAACCAGACCACTGGTTCGGATGCTCCCCCTACTCAAACATCGGATGTACACAGTGTGCAATCGACAAACCCGAAGGCCACCCAGCAGCCTCGCAGAAAGAAGAAAATATGAAAGAAGGGTAAGGGGGATAAGAAACCTACCAATAATGTCAGTGGGGGAAACACAGAAAAGAAGAAGTCAAAGTATCCATGTAATATTTGCATGAAAGACCATCTGACTCACCAGTGCCCTCGGCTTGCGAAGGCCCAAAAGTTATTGGCACAAACGTAGCCTGTCGTGTTAACGAACCCATTTCCACATGGGAAAAATTTAACTCAAGCCTCTTCGAGCATGGAAGGGGATAGTCAAGGACCCCCTCCATCTTCAAGTAATCCTTCGTCCATGAATGTGTACATGATGAAAGGTTGCATTGATATAGTAACTAGGACACGTGACTACGGAATGCCAAACACCTCTAAGAAGGGTAAAGAATCCAAAACCCACCTCTTCCTCTCTAGATTGAGAAGACGTTGGGTGAAACAATGACATGCATCCCAAAAGGTGTGTTCAAGAAATCTTCCCACAAACCAAATGCAATGGCTTCCCAAAACTACTCTGTGGTGGAGGATTTGTCTCAAACCCCTTGTGCAATGTTTTCTTTGGAAGTCCTCTAGAGCTGCCCCTCCCAGAGAAAGTCTCTGTTATCTACCTTAGGAGCTACTGAGACTTGTAACATGGGAATGATTATTCTTGATATGACTGACTTAAGACCTTGTCCCCCTTAGCACGTGGTGTTTCAGATAGTAGTGGCTTACAGCACGAAAATTTTTACTCGGAACATTTTCCACATGGTGGTTGATGAGGGTGCCTCAACATGCGTGATGTCTTTGTTGTGTTGGAAGGCCATTGGCCAACCCTTTTTATCTCTGTCACCTACTCTTCTTACCTCTTTCAATGGTCATTCATTCTAACCACATGGAATCATCCCCTCTTTCTCTATGTAGTTAGTGGGGAAGACTGTGTGCGTCGAGGTTGAATTCGTCAATGCATCTCTCGACTACAATCTTTTGTTACTAATGAGTTGGACCTATGCTATGCAAGAAGTGGTAAAGAAAAATTTCTAGGTATTGTTGTTTCCACATGAGGGTTAGATTGTGTCTATTGATCAGTTATCCTTCTCCCGTCCTAACCCTTCATCGAGGGTATCCATGGTCCCGATGATTGATAACCCTTAGCCCGACATCGTCAACATAGGGGTTGGTTTGTGCCCACCTTTGATGGGTACTTTTGATTACCCACGTCTGACCGATAATGTCAAGTACATATCGGTTGTCCTTGACTAGCCCAGGGCTGAAATATTTTAAATCTCATTGTTTCAGATGACTTACTTTAATGATCTATGGAATCTTCCTTTCCCATCAGCCATGATGGAAGGGATAGGGTGCGATGGCATGGCCATGCCTTTGTCTACAACAGAAGTTGTGTACTATTTAGTTTAGCAAGATTCCATTGACCCCGATCTGACTCCCGCACAAGAGTTAGATCAGGTTCTCAAGCCTATTTGGTCTCAAGGTTCCCTTGCGGATACTGATTCTTTAGACTCAGTCTTGCCCTTAGACGAGGTTATTATTGAGGAAATGACTAGTCCAGACATACCCTGGGATGATCTCCATCACAGATCTTATTTCCTCCCAGAGTTAAGAAGAATCAAAGCAGGTCAATTCACTCTGACTATGACTGGAGATAATGATTTTCCTATCAATCCTTTGGCTACACACATTGTTTACAATGAAGGAAATATGGAAACCATCGCTAAAACGATAACTATTGATATCTCTAGAACCCCTGGTGTCGTGGAGAATGTCTTCGTTGGAGAGAAATGCTCTCCCGAGGAGATTCAAATATACAAGGATTTATTTAGAGAATTCCACAATGTGTTTTCCTAGTCTTACGAGGAAATGTTAGGCATAGATCCAAGAATTATTAAACATGAAATCACGAAATATCCTGAGACTAAGCCAGTCTGGTAGAAGCTTCATCTAGTTAATCTTAGGAAAGAAGTAGCTATTAAGGCTGAAGTAGAGAAACTACTCAAATCTGGTTTCATCTACCCCATTCAATTGACTAAATGGGTGTCAAATCCCATGCCAATCAACAAAAAACAGGGTACAATTCACATATGTATGGACTTCTATGATTTGAACAAGGCCTATCCAAAAGATAATTTCCCCATGCCATTTATTGACCAGATAGTCGATGAATGTGTAGGTTGCAAGGCTATTTCTTTCATGAATGGTTTTTTGGGATACAATCAGATATAGATCAAACTCGAAGACCAACATAAAAACACTTTCATTTGTCCGTGGGGTACATTCTCTTATTGGAAGATGCCTTTTGGTCTGAAAAATGCTGGAGCTACTTTTCAGTGGGCCATGTCTTTTTTTTTCCACGATCTCAAACACATTGTCAAGGCTTATCTTGATGATTTATCATCATGATCTCGTAAGAGAGATGATCATCCCACACACCTTTGAGTCATGTTTGAGCAATGTTGCTACTACCAAATTCGCTCGAATCCAAATAAATGAAGTTTTTGCATAACGTTAGGTCTTCTGCTAGGTTTCATAGTTTCAAAAACATGGATCATGGTCGATCCTCTAAAGGTTGAGGCGATAGTTCAGTTGCCTCCCCCATGCACAATCCCTCATCTTCAGAGTTTACAGGGAAAAGTGAACATTTTATGGTGTTTCATCGCAAAATATGTCGATATCACAAAGGGTTTCATGTGTTTACTAAAGAAGGACGTTCCTTTGCATTGGTATGAAACCACTCAACACTCTTTCTAAGCATTGAAATGCACCCTCACGTCTTCCCCTCTGCTTTGGCCACCCAATTATAATAAATATTTCTTATTGTACTTGGCCATTTCAGAGTCGACCATCGATATGGTCTTGGTTCAGGAGGATGATTTTCTCTCAAAATACGTGATTTATTACCTGAGTTGAGGCCTAGTTGGATCAGAACTTAATTATTCCCATGTTGAAAAACTTGCGTTGGCAGCAGTTCATGCTTTCCAACGGTTCCTTCATTACATCTTGTTTTGAAAGACCACCGTTATTTCCATTGTGAATCCGTTTCAATACATGTTGACACGATGTGTAATCGGCAGAATGATCAGTAGATGGATAGTTATCCTCCAGGAATTCGACTTGGATTTTGTTTCGGCGAAATACAAAATGTTGTTGGTATTCATGGAAATAATCTCGGAAATTCCAGTTGAATCAAGTGATGTTATACCTGAGGAGTCGTGCCTATAAAAGGAGACATGTTTTTTATCATGTCTTCAGACCCCTGGTACAAAGATATACTAGTCTATCTCCAGACTTTGAAGTGCCCCACCTCTTCTTCTCGTGATGAGCGTCATTGTATACGCAATCAGGCCAAGAACTATCTCATACTCAAGGACACTCTGTATCGTCGAGGTGTACATTGCATCCTTCTCTAGTGTCTCACTCATGAAGAAGAGAAAATCGTGCTCAACAATTGCCACAATGGAGCATGTGGTGATCATCTTTCTGGGTTGGAAACAACCCAAAAGATTCTACGAGTTGGTTAATTTTGGTCGACATTAATCAAATATTGTGTTGAATCGGTCAAGAAGTTCCACCCATGTCAGATATTCTCTCAAAAGATGAGGGCACACCCCTCTCCCATGTTTCCTATCATCAAAGTTGGTCCCTTCACTGAGTGGGGGTTTGATTACGCTACATGCAATCCCCCTTCAGCAAGGGGGCACCGTTATATCATCATAGTAGTAGACTACTTCATGAAGTTGGTTTAGGTTGTGATAACATTTAAAGATGATGGCGAGACAACAACTCTCTTTTTGTTTAACTAGATAATAGCAATGTTTGGCGTCCTGAGAGAGATTGTCACTGACCATGGAAGTCATTTTTAGAATAAAATGATGTCCGAGTTAACGTCAAATCTTGGGTTGCAATAGGAACATTAGTCACTCTACTACCCACAAGCGAATGGTTAGGTGGAAGCTGTGAATAAGTCCCTTAAGAATTTTCTACAGTGAAATGTCAATTTGGCCAAGACAAATTGGCATTTGATGTTGTACTCCGCATTATGAGCCTACCGAACGTCTGTTAAGACTGCAACTGGTTTCTCACCTTTTCAAGTCATTTACGGGATGGAAGCAGTCTTTCCTATAGAGTGCCAGGTCTCGTCTCTAAAGTTGGCAGTACAGTTACTTCCAGACACTTGACCACTTCAAGAGCATTTATTATATCTTGAGTAGCTAGATGAGCAGTGTTGGGATGCATCCTTGGCTAATGAGGCTCACAAACAAAAATTCAAGTGTCAGTATGATTGTTCTGTTTTTCCTCAGATTTTCTCTGAAAGAGACCTTGTCCTAGTATACAACCAATATAAGGATCCCTTGGGGGCAGGCAAGTTCAAACCGATGTGGTTCAGACCTTTCATATTGAAGGAGGTTCTAAAGAAGGGCGCTTATCATCTAGTAGACTTTGAGGGAAATGCTTTGGAAGAGCGTAGAAATGGGCTCTACCTCAAGAAGCATTAATCGTAGGTGGGTTGCCTTGGGTGACTTCTTGTACATATGTATAATTCTTATACATTTTCTCTTTTAGTTTTTTATATTTTTGGTTTTATGGATGTGTCATTTTTTTATGTCATCTTTTTCACTATGGAAGATGTCAAGTGAATCATAGGTGTTCATTGGGTTTGCGAGTGACGCTATCTGACACACTCGGAGGCTTGCTTCCACAGCTTGGGTGATTTTCATACCTCAAGGCAAATTTCTATTTTGAGGAGGTATCTGTTTAGGTGGCGCCACAAACAATGTTTCCGAGTACAATGCAGTCATACAGTTTCTTCGTGACACTTTGTCGCATGGTATCTCTCACCTCTGGGTCTACTTAGATGCTTAGCTTGTTGTGTCCCAGTTAAATGGAGTTTACCGCATTTACAATCCTACTCTACACCGATGCTTCCTTAGGGTACGTCTCTTAGAACGAAGCTTTGATTACATTAAGTATATCCATGTTCCTAGTATATTGAATCAAATCACATATACTCTATCTAATCATGTATTAGATTGGCATATTTCACACACGTAAGAAAAAGCACACACACACACATGCAAATACATTTGTAAAATAAATGTAATCCATAATACGTAAAAAGATGTAAATACACACATATATATATATTGAAAATATCAGAGTACATAGGTGGGCGCAAGTGCCTCAAAAATATGTCTACTAAGAGTCATGGGGATTATGCCCTCAAACATAACAAAAGGTTCCCTCGGCACGTGAGGTGTCTAGCCTAGCTAAGGGAGGGGACTGTTGACCCTGCCATAATGAATAACGACATTTTCCAAATGCCGAAAGAGCTGGACCCAGGTCCATGGTACCCCAACTATGTGAGGTTACATCGCTAGTGGCAGATCCTCGATCTCAGACATAGAGACTACGCGAGTGAGTGCGGTGAGGTTCCGCTCCACCCGTCTCAATACTCTCTCAGCCCCTCTGGCTGGAGGTCCCCCTATGGCTGCTACTGGTCTGACAACTTTAGCTGGTCTTGCCTCTGCTCAAGGACGTTGCCTAGTCCTCGAGAAGTCTATTGGACGCACTAGTCCCACATATGTACATAACAGATACATAAGTTTCAGATACTTTGGTATAAAAAAAAATGATATATATAAAAACAAATAAAAATTAAATAACTCTAAAAAACAAACTTACCCATATCTCCTCACTCCGCTTCGGGAGGTACAGGCATGTTCGAATCTCTAGAAAATTTAATCCTAACATAGGGGTAGTCCTTTATTGTCAAAATTTGTTGTTCACACCAATCAAAAAATTAATCATCGAAGGTATCTACGGTCCTCCCTCCCCCCTGCCACGACATCAACACCGTCGATCTGCATAATGCTAGGAGAGAGGCCACGTGCCCTCGTATTGTCTCTCACGGACTAATACTGGGTACCCTCTCGAAGAAAAAGGAACATAGGAAAATCTCGAATCCAAAGTTTTTGTTCTCCTGTATCCGACACTCCGTTAGCTATTTCTTCATGCAGTCTAGCATGGTTGTATTCCAATCGAAAATACGTGCATTTAAGCACTACATTGCACAATGCATGTGTGCCCGGGAGGCCTGATGTAACTCCATAGATCCAGTAATCCGCCCAATGAGTAACACTATCACCTTCAACGATAGATTTTTAATCTTGTTTATCGACACCTAAGAACCCGCTTTCCGAGTACTAGCCTCGCAATGGATTCCAATCAACTCCTCAATGTTGTGAGGCCCAGGGGGAAAGGTATGCAAGTTGAATAGATCCCCTCTCCTTAATAGACCAGTCAGGAAGTAAATATATTCAGTCATTGGAGTCAATGACTGCCCCTAAAGCATAAATTCCTCAATGTCAGGATGCCAGTAATCTATCAAAGCATTCAACAACCTGGGTTGTGCCTTCATAAATAGACACTGGAAGAATTTCAACAACCCACATTGCGCTAATACAACGATAGCATTAGGGTCTTGTGAGACCAAAAAATCAATGTATTCATGCTCCCTCTTTCTCCAATGGACATACATCATGCAAAATGACAAATTCATGGGGAGTTAACTCTTGATTTTTATTTTTTTCCACATATTGGAGGGTGTATGCAGGCTGTATTGGAAACAATCACGTATGCATGCATGCAGATTTTTTTCTGCACATGGGCATACGTGGGCTTTCCCACTACTACCCGCATACACGTAGGGCCGACCTTTTTAAATGTCAATGCCTCCCCAAAAAACAAAAAGAAATGTGAAAAGGAATAATAGAAATGTAGGAGGGGTTAGTATGTACTTACTTGGTCCAAGCAGAAGTTCGTTTCGTCCACTGAAGCTCCTAGAACCAACTCTTTTGGAAAAGGGGTGTTTTTTTTACTTTTTGTCAATTCTCAATTCATAATGGTGATAATGAGCTGCCAACTTCTATTTATAGACTATTTGGCTCCTTTTTGTCATTTTTTGGACCCTTTTGTCATTTTTTCTAGCCTGAAAATCGTTTAGTGTGGTTCTCAAGTTTTTTTTGGGATGTTAAGATGCATTTTACTTTTGGTTCGATGAACTTTTTGAGATTTGGGGCATTTTTAAAGTCCTTTCATGAAAAGTCTTTTTTCCAACTTTGTGCATTTAAGATAGGATTCCACCTCCACTTGTTGCACCACATTGTCTTTTTTGCTTTGCCATAGGATCAATCCCATTGAATTGCGACATACAACCCTCACTCCTTCTCTAGAAGTGTCATAATTTAGTGGTAGAGCCTACCTTCACATGGATGCCCTAGGCAGATCCTAGTTGCATTTTGGTGTCCATGCCATCGCTAATGATTTTAGGCTCGGGAGTCCTTTTAGTCCTATCTTGATTACGCGTTTGGGCCTTCACATGTATGATATGTTATCACTCTTGGTTTCACCCTTGGGACTCCAAAAAGAAACATGTCTTCTTTTAAGCCCTTTTCATACCCTCTAAACATGAAAACATTGTCGAGCGATCTTGTTGCCCTTCACACTCGCTAAACTAAAATTTGAAGGCACATTTTTCCAGCAGTAGTTCACCTCTTTTTCGGTCTGGATGGTCAAATGTACGAACAAAGGTACACTCTAGGAGATTTGGTTCTCTAGAAGAGTATTCTCGGGTATAAATTTAACCCTTTTTTGGGCCCGAGGGACTAAATTTACGAAAAAGGAACCCCCATGGAGTCCATAGTTAACCTCTTTTCAGACTCCGTAAAATTGAAAAGATTGTCGAGTGACCTTATTTCTTCACACTCATTAAATTGGTCAAGAATAAAATCTCCACGGATTCCATAGTTAAGCTCTTCTCAGACTCCCTAAAATTGAAAAGATTGTCGAGTGACATTGTTTCTTCACACTCATTAAATTGGTTAAGAACAACATCCCTTACGGAGTCCATAGTTAAGATTTTTTTAGACATATTAAATATGAAAAAAAATTCGAGTGATCTTGTCTTCATCACACTCGTTAAAATGATTTTGAATAGACATTTGTTCGGTGCTATTTTACCCCTTTTTTGAACCGGCTAGACTACCTTCAAAAAATGTACCCCAATGGAGTCTCCTTTTACGCTTTTTCAGACTCTCTAAAAATGAAAAACCACCAAGCTTACCTTCTCTGGGCTCGTTAAAATTACATCGAAGGAAGTTATCATTGTGTCTTATTAATCACATTTTCATCCCTGCGTCTTTGGCCTAATGTTGGATCCATGTTGCTCTCAACTGAACCATATGAAGCATGCCTTATACACAAGCATTGTATCACTTTGGTTCTGTGTATTGACACCATGAACCATGGAGGATTTTTCCCGAGTGTCCTGCATATGTCTCCTTTCTCTGAGCATTAGTGTGTTCCTTGTGCTTGGAACTAGTATGTCTGTGAAACTCATTCCTCCTTTGTANCAAAAAAAATCAAATATACCCCAAAAAGAGGAAGGGAAAAATATTTTCTTTTAGTTGACAGCACAATGAGTCACCCTTGGAAAAAGCACATCCTTCCATTTGTTTGTCAAGCTCTAGATTCAATATAACCTTAGGAAGTTGTTCTTGCTACGTAGAGCTGTGTCCTCCTCCGTTTGGTTATCCTTCCAAACATATGGAGAGTTCACGTTGCCTCCTGAATCGTGAACTTATGTCAATGCCATGCTGCCCGAGTCCCATCATTTGTCGTGATTTTGTCCAAAGGAGGTTTTACTATACTTGAGTCAACCCTTTTGCAGTTTGTCTCTTGTCCTCATGCCCAACCACCCTGAAAGACCAATCAAGTCCTTGCTCAAAATTGATGAAGTTCTATGCCTGATCACCGAGATCCTCTTGTTTGTTCCCGACGAGCCGTCGAAGACCTCTGGGTAGTGAAGTCATACACTAATATTACACTCCTACCCGAGTTTTCAATATTTTGAAGTTGTTGCTCGATATCTAAAGACCTCATCTCCAACCATTAGGCGTCATTGGCTTCTTGAAGATGGATGTTATACATGTATATATTTTGATTTTGAGATGTAGATCCGTTGTGTACTTCTCACAACTACACTTTATATAGTTATATGACATGGATATGTTGTTTATTTGATTGGAAACCATGATTTTATTTCATCCCGAGCATGGGTATGCCTGCCTCGGTGAGAGAAATTATTATTTTACAGATGGCACCTCCTGAACTCTGGTCTCTGGGCTTAATTGCTTCGTATGTTGGTGAATATTTGTAATGTACTTCACCCATCAGATGCTCCTATGACCTCACACATTAGGGGGAATCTGTTATAAACCTAAATTTCACCAGACATGCATACCTGGCATCAAGCCATATTACTTTCTATCTTTTCTAAGCCATCATTGAACAACTCTTCTGAAAAATATTTTTTTTGAAGGTGTACGCACCTTGCATCACTACTGCCTGTGTACACATGCTTTCTGCACCACTAAAACTCACGTACACTCACAAAAAGTGTGAAAAATGAAAATTACAATGGGATACAGGTTTTTGGGCCGTTACCTAACCATTTGACTGCCCATAGCCAGTCACCCCAACCGTTACTATATTGTTGGCCTATAAAAGAAGGTGTTGGGGTCCCATTCCAAAGAGAAGCATGGGAGCATAGAAAATATTCCCAATTCATTATTCCCCCTTTGCCCCAATATTTTGCAACCACATTGTGAGTTTGAGCCAGAATTCCTTCTTCCTCCATTGCAAACCCTTGCCATTTCCCTAAAGAGAATTGAAGAGGAGAAGAATACGTGGAAGCAGTTGGTGCATGGAGAAGAGGAGCCTAGGACAAAGTTCGAGGAGAATTTGTTAGTCTCATATTGTAAACGACTTTTGTGAGATTAATATAAAGAAATACTTTTTTCGTCCCACCAAATGATGTCTTAAATCTTGACGATTTGTTTACATTTTTTGTTATGATGTCTAACCCACTAATCCTTATATAGAATGCATGCTTGTAGTTTCTTGTTTGTCTTTTGGTGAATGCAGGTTGGCCTTGGGAGGAGATCTACAGTCGAGAAACAACTAAGCGCGAAGGGATCGACACAGGACGTGGATTTTAAGGTATGCCTACCGGATCCCTATACTTTGTATTTTATGTATGATTGTGGGGTAATGACAGGATAATTGTTAAGAGTATGATACTTTAGATGGTTATATTTTCTTGCACTTTAGAACCCTGGTGTAGTTCATAGAGGGGTTTTCCCACTATATCAGATCTCATGTTGCTCCCTTACATCATGTGGTTTCTGTTGGTCCATTGACCAAATGGGGCATTGACTTCATGACATGTAACCCTCACTCGGTCGAGGGGCATGGATACATCATTGTAGCTGTGGATTATTTCACTAAATGGGCTAAGGCGATGCCTACATTTGATAACACCAGGAAGACTACAACATTGTTCATATTCAATCATATCATTACTTGGTTTGGTATCCCTCAAGCTATCATCACTGATCACTGTAGTCATTTTTGAAGTTTTATGATGTTCAAACTCACTGAAAATTTGGGTCTTCGCCATGAAAACTCGACCCCATATTACCCACAAGCTAATGGCCAAGTTGAAGGAATAAACAAATTTATCATTACTATGCTTCGACGGATGATAGGAATTCATAAGAAAAAATGGCACATGATGTTGTTCTCAACATTATGGGCCTATCAGACATCCGCTAAGTCTTCCGTGCGATTTACCCCTTTCCATATAGTTTATGGTATTGAATCTATCTCTCTCATTGAATGTGAAATACCATCTCTAAAGCTGGTCATTCAATTTCTCCCCAATACCTCTGCCGAAGAAGATTGTCTTTTGTATCTGATGCAATTAGACGAAACCCATTGCGATGCCTCCCTAGTTATTGATACCCAAAAGAAATGTGTCAAATCCCAATATGACAAGCATGTCAAGCCACGTATTTTTTTTGAAGGTGACCTAGTTCTTCTTTACGAACAAGATTGTGACTTGCAAGGGACCGGTAAATTTGAGGCCTTGTGGCGAGGTCCTTACATTGTCAAATGTGTGTTGGAGAAGGGAGTTTATGAGCTAGTTGATTACGATGGAATCCCTTTGAGTGTACCCATAAGTGAGATTTACTTAAAGAAGTACTATGCTTAAATCATTTTTGCATGAGTACTTGTACTTTTAGTGTATCATACTCTTGTGTGTCTTTTCATTGTTTGGTTTCGACCTTCAACTGCTTACCTTTCGTTATTCTTGGTTTCCATATGTTGATGTCTCCACTAACCTACATTGGATTTGCTAATGGTGCTAGTCGCAATACTCGAAACTTAGCATCTACTGCTGGGGAAATATATGCACCTATGAATGAATTGATTAGTCTACATGGTGTCTGCCTTGGTCGTGCAACTAAAAATATAATGGAATACAGTGCAGTCATCGAATTGATGACCAACATTGTGTCACTTGGAATCTATCATCTTATTGGACGACTTGATTCACATTTAGTAGTCCTAAAGTTGAGTAATGTCTACTACATTCGAAGTCCTACGTTATTAAGGGTATATTTACGAATTCGCCTCTTGGAACGTCATTTTGATTACATTGAATATAAACACATTCCTAGATGTATAAATACATTAACCGATGCTTTAGCTAATTATGTGTTAGATAGACATTTGAGAAATATATAAAATCCAATCACACTTTGTATATACAACAAGTAAGCCGGTAGAAGCCTCATATATATATAATGATAAAAGTATTACAAAAAGTGTTTTTGTTCTAAGACCAAAATATCAAAATGTGAAGAACATGGCTTCATATACAAATAGAGCATCAAGGATGCTACTCGCTATAACATGCAACTGCCTGTGCTAATTTAAGGAGTTGTCGACCAATTGAAGCAGATGCGCCCATTGTATGGTGTTGATAATGCCTTGGGATATCATCGATGGAGGCATCCAGGATGTTCATCATGAGCCCCTCTATATTCTGCTCTAGAATCTCATAGTCAACAGCCGCTACTCCTGCTACTTCATCTCTCTACCCTTGCCTCTGGATGGGGAATGAACTTGGAGGTCACTAAGGTCCCACATCTGCATCATCGAAAGAGGATTTGATTAGTCATCGGATAAATAACACATAAAAAAAATTTATATTAAAAATCACGAAAACATTATAAAAGAAAATTATTTCTTACCTATGTCCCCCCATTGGGAACCCTCAGGAAGAACCAAGTCTGGATCACCTCGAATGTCCAATCTGACATAGGCATAGTCGTCTATCATAAGCATCTAGGTCCTTAGTCAAAGAAAACATCATTATACCTAATGATAGGACCAGTTACATATCGTTCTATGAGGTCGACCCACCTCTTTATTCTTGGATCCTGTGGGGAAGGTATACCCCACTCTACCTTCCAGTGTAAATATGGGACCCTCTCTATGAAGAAGGACACCAAAATCGATCTGTATCCAAAAATTTTCAGCTCACCACTCCTGCACTTGGTCAACTTTTTTTTCATGCTTCTGAGGACCCCGTCGCACCAATTGAAAACTCAAGGCTCCATACATTCCAGTGCATACTAGAAATATATCTAAAGATCCATATGGGGATATGCACTCCCTTCAATGCACGTGATGGTGTAGAGGATAGTCCATAGAGGAAAGTCATGAACATCTCTGATAGTAACTTTTTCGCTATGCTTTTCAGTACCGGGCACACAATGTGCACTGATATAGTGGCTCATAGGCTCACCACCTCCCATTCTACTTGTCAGCATAACTCAGGCCCCATGACGAGATAGCCCGGTCAAGAAGTAGATATCCTTGATCTCTATCGTAAGAATGTGGGAACCCACATGGAATGCTTGTTTGTTCACATCCCACATGTGAACTAGGTATTCAAGCAACCTCAACTGGGCCCTCATGCCCTGGATCTTGAAGAATTTTAATATCCCACACTGCCAGAGGGAATTTACCATTCCCGGGTTATTCCTGTCAAAGTAGTCTTTTGCTTCATGCTCTCTCTCCCGCCATTTTAAAATTCTTACCATAGAAAACCTGTAATGGAACATAAAAGAGAGACTAGCTTCTTCATCTGCTCCTTGGAAATTTTTTATTGGAAAATACATCTCAAAAAACCTTTTGATTTCTGCACATCGCAGGCCTGGGCATCCATACAGTGAAGAGTCATCACAGGGCATGATATAAGGCGTCTGCGATGACCTCCATGTGTGGGTACCCTTGTAAAACCAACTCAAAAAACCATTTCTATCCAATGAAAAGAAAAAATTGATCCATGAAAAGTTGAAAGAGATGAAAATTACCTATTTAGCGGAGACCATTCGTCGAATGATCAACTGTGCCTCTCGCAATACGCAATGGAAATTTGAGGTAAATAAGGGGTTTGTGAACAAATTTTGGGTGGAGTAACAATGGAATAATGAAATAAAGATTTTTACCCATTTTTATTACCTCTTTCACTTTTTAATTTAATTTTATATAATTTTATATATTCCACCTAAACCCTAAAAGTTCTAATGACATTGCAAGTGTTTGGTTTTTTGTAGATGAAAAACCTAGGAGTTAAATATTGAACAAGGATACGTCTTTTTGGTTTTCTTTTATAAATTTGTCACATGTACAGATCCTTTTAGAGTTTTTAAGGAAAAACTTCGAGATTAGGTTTTGTTCTTTCTCATGCTCGTAAATCAGTGAGAATGTAACCAAGTATACTTTTATCACTTTTCGGACTCGTAAAGGTTATAGGAAAAGGGAACCCCCTGGAGTTCCCTTTAATATTTTTAGACTCTCTAAACATGAAAATATTGTTGAGCGACCTTGTTTTTTTCACGCTCGTAAAAGTATTTGAAGAAAACATTTGATGAGAGGTAGTTTATCACTTTTTTGGTCTCATCGGATTAACTTACGAAAAAGGAACTTGTGGAGTTTTATTTAAGTGTTTTTCAGACTCTCTGAAATCGAAAACCTCCTAGCTTTCTCTCTTTGGACTCGTTAAACAAACATCGAAAGACCCATATGGGATCTAACCACTCCTTCTTAGGGTTCGTTAAATAGAATTTGAGGGACTCATCGGAAGGATGAGCTTACATCAACAAGCATATGTTATCCTCCTCAAGCTTGCGTAAAAATAAAGAGGTACTTGCCAGAAATGGTGGGGGGAAATTTGGGAAAGAAATGTGCCTCTGTATTTGTGTTAGTGGCAGTAATAGTCACTCTTGAACATGAGACTCCACTTTTCCTCATTGAACCTGGGTTGGGAAATACATTTGTCTCTTGTTTGAACATCCACATGTCTGTATGTTAGGTCCTCCTTGAGTCAATGCTACCAAGACCATTATCGTGTCATTCATATGTTCAAGAGAAGTCCAGCTTCAATAATCCTCCTATTGAGTCGTCCATCTGCAGCTATAAATTTTCTACCATGTCAATCTTCCCTGTTTCAGTTTTGAATCGCTTCATACTCTAATCTACCTCAAATTTGCTAATTATTTCGTGTCAATGATGGGGGATACATCAAGGCCCTCCTGTGATGAGTCTTTTCCTGTCAAATTCAACTCATTATCAAGGAACAAGACTTATAAATCATTTAGTACCTTAGAGATTGCATGCCTATATGGAAGGTTTCTTCACTTTCAACAGTGGGTTTACATCATTGACCTCTGATTGGAAGATTCCATTGAGTGTTCGAATTCAACTCATTTATTCACATTCGTTGGATTGTACTGGGGTACCTTGGGAGTCATTGACATCAATGGTGATTTCCCTTGCACTTGTTAATGATTTTCCTCAATGACTGGTAATCATGTGGTTTCTATCATGTTCGAATTCAGCACCTGTAATTACATGGTTAGATTCGTACTTAGAGATGATGGAATTGAATACCCTCAATCATCCCATTCTGGTCCAGGTTGTGATGGAGTATTCATGATTTTTATTGACACATAGATCCACTTTGTATGTCTCATGGCTATGTCTGAATTTGAATTCTTTAGAGCATAGATCCCCATTGTATTATGGGTGGCTATGCCAATTCACCTTGACATGGATCCACAGTGTATATTTAGTGGCCATGACTCATTTGACATTTTGTAATCTAAGTATGGGAATGCCTACCTCAGATAATGGTATATTATTATGTTGATGCTTGATTTTTTGCAGGTTCCCAACTAATGCGCTCTTTGTTTCCAACCCACACATTCTACAAATTATTTAGGTTGTCATGAGTTCCAGCCTCATAATTTGGCGGGAATTATGTTACAAATTATTTTGGTCATCCTAGTGATCCATTAACAACATGTGTGCATGTTCCCAAAAGAGAATTTCTTCATGAGGAAAGTGACTGACTTTATCTTATCAAAAACCTTGTTAAGGAGGGTCATCGCAGGCTGCACCATAAGCAGGGTGTGGTGATGCCTAGTCATTGTCCTCTTCCCTAAACCTCAATTGCGATGTCTCTGCAAGATACTCTATAGCTAAGGTGTGATGATGTCAAAAGGATAAGAAAAGGTCCAACTTCACGAAAGTTCTAGAAGGAGATATTATAGAATATGAGGTGGCATCCATATGGTTGGGATCTTACTCACTTATTTGATTTGATGGGATCATCCTAATCTCTTCAACCATCTCTCTTTCCCCTATAAAAAGAGGGATTTCTCATCGAAAAGGATAAATTTGATTCAAGAAAGATTAATATTGAATAGGATAAGAATTGGATGAGGAATTCTACTTCAGTTCATACTTGAGGGCTTCATTTTAGTTTATCAAGTCATTGTGGATATTCTTCATTCAAGGTCAGAGCCAGTGTGTGTGTTGGAGAAAACGATCATTGGAAGGGGACCTTGAAACATCAAGTCTTTGGTTGTAATCTCCACTTTCATTATTATATGATACAATGATATGTTTCTTTCCCATAAAACTCATCTCATTTTATTGTATGATTCCTTGATCACATACATAGGTTCTTGTTGAGTATATTATTGCTTTCACTTTGGTTGGCTTGTGTTCCCTTGTTGATCCAATATCATAGGAGAACTTGGGTGGAGCTAGAACAAAAACGACAAAGGGAAGGGATATTTAAATGGTATGTTACTCATCTCTTGTTAGATAGTAAACTTAATGATTAGATCTTAGGGAAAGAGTCATATTTTGTTTTGTTTTGTTCTAGATATAGGTGGATCTAGGGAGATCGTTTATGTCCTAATTTACCGATAATTCCCATAACACCATCCTCTCTAGGAGGGGGGAACCGATCAACTTGAGGACCTTTCCTCCAGGACCCAAAAACATATAGGATTACATTGGGATGCATTGCGAGGATGGCACTAAGAAAGTAGGATCTCAGGTTCCAATTCATAAGATCACAAGCCTCAATATTTGGATAGTACTCTACATGATTGGGTGGATCACGTGATCCACAAAAGTTCATCAAGATTCCCGTGCATAGATGCATTGTGGAGCTCAATGTCTAGATGCCGCTATTTTTGGCTAGAGCACTACAATGCTCACGTACATGAAAAACAAATTGACCAGTTGTCGAAGAAGAATGAACAAGAATTTTGGGTTCAGGACCGTGTTGTGCACTTTCATTTTTGAGAGAATTCCAAGCCTTATCCCAAGGAAGACAGTATGAGGACATATTTCCTCCTTTCTGACATTATGCAGGTGGGAAACTTTGTTACCTCGACAGGGTGCAGGGAGAGTACATGAGGCATTTGATGATAAATGTTTTGATTGGTGGGCCCATCATATTCTTGTGATAGAGGAATACCCCTACAAAAGGATCGGTTTCATGAGGGATCCTGATATGCCTATGCCCCATGGCAAGGAGTGCAGAAAGATAGGTAAATAGATTTTAAATTTATTTATTTATTTTTTTTTTTTTAAATGTTATCCTTTTTATTGTAATGTCAAAGTACTAACTCAATGATCTATCATATACATATGTGGGGCTAGTGTGACCATATGACTTCGCCAGGACTAGGCATCGTCCTCGAGAAGATGTCGGACCAATAACAGCAGGAGGACCATGTTATCATTTTAGGTTGTGAGGTACTCCGCATGTGTATCTTGTATGCGAAAGTAACCTTGTACCTACACTACTAGACACTTGACTTTGTAATGGGTTTTTATAAAGTTTTGATAAAGAGGTTATTTTATTAAAGTGAATTTTTAATGAAGTGTACCTTCTAATATTAAAGAGACTTTATTTCATAAAGTGCACTTATGTCATAAAGTGAAAATGTACTTTAATATTTCAAAGTGATTTATTTTGGAGGGAATGAATCATGACCCTTGATCTTGTAAAGGTAAGATTAGATCATGGCCATTAGATCTAGGGTTGGAGAAGGTGAAGGGTCACTTTCAAATTATATGAGAATACCTAGGGTAGTGTGCAAGACACATTGGGAAGGAGATTGAGAGACATTTCTAAGATAGATTGAGAGAGGAAAGTTAGTGCAGTAAGGAGGGTGCATTTCCCAAGACAGATTGGCCCCAAATCCCAAGGGAATATTTCTTTGTGAGTGATGATATTTATTCTTGTTTTTGGAGGCCATACTGTATGGATCCGTATAGTCCATACAGTTCATACAACAAGGGAAAGAGGGAACAAAAATCGAGGAATTGTTTGGAACGATTTTTTAGGTTGTTTTGGATGTTTTTTCTTATTGCAGCAGATTCGTACATATATGTTCATACAACATATTATGGGCACATTTCCCAAGGTGTTGATTTCTGGGTAGGCCATACAACAATACAAATTTGGCACATTTTCCAAAGAATAATTTTATGGGGGCAATTGTGTGTGTTGTAAATGGATTTCTCTTGGATGGAAATGGTATTTTTGTTGTTGATATGTACATTCCTTAAGCTATATAAATCTCGCTCTCTCTCTCTCTCTCTCTCATTGGGTTTCCCCACATTGGGGTTTTCCTTAGAATTGCCTAAATTTCTAAGTTTTTCTGAGTTGAATGGTTGTTGTCCATTGTGTTTATTCCACTGAAAAATTGCTTAGCAATGTGTATTTCTACTTATGGTAATTTATAAATGTGGGTTTAGACATTTCATAATTCATAGAAGACAATTATCTCTAGGTTGTTAAGTGTATGACATAATATTGTTTAAGCATATTTTGTCGTTAAAATTTCTGCATGGTATTAGAGCATGGGCTCTGAGTGATAGTGAGCAGTGGGATTTTTTGGAAAGTTTGAAGGGGGAAATGTGTTTTTTATTTTCATTTAAATAGTGACAGGGAATATGGCAGCATGCATTAGATTTGAGGATCGATTGGATGGAATTTCTAACTATTTGCAGTGGAAGGTCTAAATGTTAGTTGTTCTCAAGGAGAACAAGACTTGGAGCTATGTCAGTTATGGTGTTGTGGCTCCCACAAAAAATATTGTTTATTTGGATTTACATGAAGTAAAGGAGGAAAAACCTCAGAGGATTATTCTGGATGGTGTGAAGGACCCTCTCATTCCACATCTATCTGAGAAGAAGATAATTTATGGGATGTGGGAAACTTTGAAGAATTTATTTGAGGCTAAGAATCCAAACTAGAAGATGGCCTTGAAAGATAAGATGCATGATTCGAAGATGGATAAGGTTGAAGATGTTTTATTCTATATTACCCGACTAGCCCAAGTTAAGGATGCGTTATCTATAGTGGGAGAGATCATCTGAGAAGCCGAGTTAGGGAGGATAGCCTTGAAAAGATTCACAAAGGAATGGGATGTCTTTGTAAAGTGTGTGGTGGGTCGAGAAAATTTTCCATATTGGAGAAGGTTGTGGGATGACTTCAATCAGGAGGAGATCTGAATGGGGTCTCATAGAAGTGGTCAGAATGAAGACAGATCTGAGGAGAATGTTTCTCTTTATACAAATGGAAATAAGAAAGGAAAATGTGGGAGAGACTTGAGAAAATTCATATGTTACTATTATAACCAGTTGGGGCACCTTGATTCTCAGTTTCCTAAGAAGAAGAAGAAGAGGAAGGAACATGAGGGGCCTGATACAACCTCTATAGTAGCCATGGCAGAATTTTCTTCCAAGTTTGATAATAAATTTTCTTTGGTTACTTTAGTACCTAGTGTCGGTAGTGGGGGGTTTTAGGGTGATTCATATGGATTGTTGATAGTGGAGCCTCTTATAACATGATGTGAATCTATTGAGTATTCCTTATTATCACAGAGATAGGTCCCGACCGACTGGTGGAGAGTGACGGTGGTATGGCGTGAGCTATACATGGAGTTGGAAGGATTAGATTCTGACTCGAGTATGGATGATTCTTGGGGCTTGATTGAGTTCTCTTTGTTCCAGGGTTGAGATTTAACTTTCTCTCAATCTCAGCCTTGGAGAATAATGGATATTGTACATTGTTCAATAGGAGACATGTATTTATCTATAGGGATGGAGTAGACCCGGTATAACCACAACTGATTGGTGATCGGGTGGACAGATTGTACATGTTTCTAGGACAACCTTCAGGTTATGATTCAACGTCAGATGAGGAGCAGGAGGCTCCTAAGACTGTGGATGGACCAAGGATTCATTCTTCCATTCCTATAGAAGATATGGAGTCTCTTATGAGCACCAACAGAAGGCTCAGCTGGTGTGTTCGAACCAATGCTCAGGGTGGAGTGGATTCTCCTAGGAGATTAGGGTTCAGAGCAGTTGTCAGGAGGATGTCTTCTGGTTCGATTTTGTGTAGGTGTTGGGGAGGGATCTAGGTTTAGAGGGAGATCCTACTGAGAACAATGTGATGGGATCAGATGATGGTGATGACAACAAGTACATACCTCGCTAAGAGGGACTGTTAGCTTTTAATCTCAGGAGGTACTCTGCATGTGTGTCTTGTATGTAGAAGTAATCTTGTACCTACACTACTAGACACTTGACTTTGTAATGGGTTTTTATAAAGTTGTGATAAAGTGTTTATTTTATTAAAGTGAATTTTTAATGAAGTGTACTTTCTAATATTAAAGTGACTTTATTTCATAAAGTGCACTTATGTTATAAAGTGAAAATGTACTTTAATATTTTAAATTGATTTAGTTTGGAGGGAATGAATCATGACCCTTGATCTTGTAAGGGAAAGATTAGATCTTGGCCATTAGATATAGGGTTGGAGAAGGTGAAGAGTCACTTTCAGATTATAAGAGAATACCTAGAGTAGTATGAAAGACACATTGGGAATGAGATTGAGAGAGATTTTGAGATAGTTTGAGAGAGGAAAGTTAGGGCAGCAAGGAGGGCACATTTCCCGAGAACAATTCCCAAGGGAATATTTTTGTGTGAATGCTGATAGTTATTGTTGATGTTGGAGTTCATACTGTATGGATCTATACAATCTATACAATAAGGGAAAGAGGGAACGTAAATAGAGGCACTGCTTGGCACAATTTTTGAGGCTATTTTGGAGAGTTTTTCTTGCTGCAGCAAGGTTGTATAGATCTGGTCGTACAATAGATTGTGGGCACATTCCCCAAGGTGATTATTTATGGGTAGGTCATACAACAGTACAAATTTGGCATGTTTTCCAAGGAAGAATTTTGTGGGGGCAGTTTTGTGTGTTGTAAGTGGATTTCTCTTGGTTGGAAATTGTATTGTTGTTGTTGATATGTACTTTCCTGAAGCTATATAAATCTCTCTCTCTCATTGGGTTCCCCACATTGGGGTTTTCCATGGCATTGCCTAAATTTATGATTTTTTCTAAGTTGAATGGTTGATGTTCATTGTGTTTAATCCATTGCAAAATTTCTTAGAAATGTGTGATTTTTCTTATGGTAATTTCTGAATGTGGGTTTAGACATTTCAGAGTTCATAGAAGACAATTATCTCTAGGTTGCTAAGTGTATGACATAATATTTTTTAAGAATATTTTGTCATTTAAATTTCTCCAAACCAGTAGTTGCAGGAGGACTACCAGGTGGAGAGGCTGAGAGAGTATTGTGATGAGTAGAGAGGAACTTGACAACTCTCACTCATGCAGTGCTGATGGCAGAGATAGAGGACCTCCTCCCAAACATGGAGCCACATGTTGTAGGAGTACCCAGGACTTGGGTTCAATTGTTTCGACATCTTGAAAACACCATAGTTCATTGTACTAGGGCCAATATGCCTAGGTCATAGTTAGTATTGAACCACATATGTGCCGAGGGAAATTTTTTTACTCTATTATGTAGTGAGGGTTTGATCCCAATGATGTATATCGAATCTATTTGAGGATTTATGTCCCACTTTTGTACTTATGACATTATTTTATGGAAACATTATTATATATATATAATTTTTTTTGTCTCATGGATAAACATTTTGTACAAATGTATTTACATGTGTGTGTATGTGTGTGCTTTTACTTTTATGTGTGATAAATATTCCAATCTAATACTTGATTATCCAATGTATTAGTTAGTTGATTAGATCTCCCAGGAACATGAATATAAGTAATACAATCAAAATAGAATTCTGAGAGACGTACCCTAAGGAATCATCGGTGAAGAGTGGGATCGTAGAAACGATATACTCCATTTAACTGTGACACGACTAGTTGAGCATCTAGATAAACCCAGAGGTGGGAAATACCATGTGACAAGGCATTACAACACTCTACATGGAAACATTATTAGTTTCTTCACCTAGACAAATAACTCCAGAAGTTATCAACTGACCAAAAGGTGTAAATATCACCCAAGATGTGGAAGAAATCCTCTGAGTGTGTCAGCTAACACTATATGCGAACCCAACATAGGCCTCAGATTCACTTGATATCTTCCACAATGAAAATAAAACAAAATAAACTACATGCCCATGAAACAAAAGACAATCTTGTATAAGTAAAGATATACATTATATATAAGAAGTCACGCTCAGGTGAGAAATATAAGCATAATACTTCTTAAGCTAGAAACCATTTATAGGAACCCTTTTCTAAAACTTTCTTAGCAATGAATGGTTCAAACCACATGGGTTTGAAATTTCCTGCCCCCAAGGGATATTTATCTTGGTCATATAACAAGACAAGATAACCTTTGGATAAAATACAAGGGTGGACGAACCAATCATAAGCCCAAAGAACCGAGTACAACATCAAATGCTAGTTTGACTTGGTCGAATTGATTATCTGCTGAAGAATAGTCTTGAGAGACTTATTAACATCCTCCACTTGACCATTCTCTTGTGGGTAGTAAGGTGAAAAGTTTTCTTTCTTAAACCCTAGTTTTGATGTTAACTCAGAAATCATCTTTGTCTCAAAGTGACTTCCATGATTTGTGAGAATCTCCTTCAGAATACTAAACCTAGCTACAATCTGGTTAAAAATGAAAAGTGCAACCACTTCCCCATCATTGTTGAATGTCGGAATAGCCTCGACTCACTTAGTAAAGTATTCTACCACTACGATGATATAAAGATGCCTTCTAGATGAAACTGGGTGGCATGTAGTGAAATCAATCCCCCATTTCGTGAAGGGACCAACAACAATAACTGGGAACATGGGAGATGGGTGTTCCCTCATCTTCTGAGATATGATCTAGCATGGGAAACAATTATTTACTATCTCCACACAATCTTTAATCAATGAGGGCCAAAAGTATCCAACATGAAGAATCTTTTGGGATTTTTCTAACCCAAACAAGTGACCGCCACATTCTCCTATGTGATTGTCATTTAACACAATTTCTACCTCTTCATGAGTGAGACATCGACGAAGAATGAAATCCACTCCTCAATGATATAAAGTATTATTGAGGATAAGATAGTTTTATGTTTGATGGAATATTCACCGACGCTCATTGTGAGAAGCATAATATGGGCACTTCAAAGTATGAACATACACTAGGATATCTCCATACCAAGGGTCTGAAAATGCAATAAGGAAAGGATCCCCATTGATCAATGCATCTTAGGGAAAATTATTACCACTCTTGACCGAAAGTTACGAGATTAGTTTAGAAAAGACTAAATACTTTTTAGAATTCACCGAAAAAAAAATGCAAGTCAAATTCTTGCAGGATGACTATTCATCGTCTTGCTGGAAAATACTGTATGCAACCTAAACAATGGATAAGGGAATATTCATTCTAGAGTTCCATACCCCTTCCATCAAAGACGATGGGGAAGGTAAAATACACAGTTCATTAAAGTAATTCATTCTAAAAGACGTGACTTGGAAAATCACTACCTTCGGTTAGACGGGGACAACTAAAATAAACTTGACATCATTAGTAGGAGGCAGAAAATTCAAATTCCCCTTTAAATATGGAAACAATATGGCACCTAAGTTGATGGTGCCTAGCTGTGGGTTATCAATCAATGAGACCATGGATGCCCTTGATGAAGGGTTGGGATGGGAGAAGGATAACTGATCAACGGTTATGATCTGGCCTTCGTGAGGAAAACATAAGACCCGAAAAATGGTGGATAATTTTTTTTTCATAGCGTAGGTCCAACTTTAACCTAACAAAATATTGTAGATGAGAGGCACATCAAATACTTCTACTTCAATTCACAAATTTTTTCCCTCCAACTGCATGGAGAAGGAGGGAATTATTCCATGTGGTATAAAAGATCGACCATCAAATGTAGTTAGCAATGTGGGGGACAGAGACAACTCAGGTTGGTTGATGGCCTTCCATCATGCCAATGACATCACGCAAGTCAAGGAACCCTCATCAACCAACATACGAAAAATGTTTCATGTCAATGATTTCGTGGCATACACCACCACAATGTGAAAAGTGACGTGGTGAGGAAGATGAGGTTTATAATTTGTAGGGTCAAAGACAATAATTCCTGAGTTAGTAGTCTCGGTCTCTCCCAAGGAAGACAAAAATGCCTTCCTCTATGAGGGGAAAATATGGAGGACTTCCAAAGTGGACATTGCACAAGGTGTTTGTGCTAGATCCTCCACGAAGGAGTAATTCTGAGAATCCCTTTCATTCAAGTTGTTAGAAGCCTTTTTGAATGCACCCTTAGGGATGTGATTCATTGTTTTTCGCACGGTATTATCAATTTGAAGAGGAGGTAGTGGGTTGGAGGCTTCATTTCCCTTCTTAACATATTTTGGAATTATGTAATTATGAGCCATGGTCTATCGAGGAGATTCAGAAGTTATCATCTAAACATTTGCGGCTCCACTGTTAGCATTAGGCACGAGGGATACCTAATTTCCCCTATGCACATTCGTGGATGAGGAATCTTGAGCCAAATTTTATCCTTTTGGAAAATTTTTGGTTAATATGGAAGGCTTCTATTGTGCCAATAGCGTTTGGGCTTCCTCAAGACGATGGAATTGGTGATTCAAGTGGTTTTTCGTGCAAATCTTACACGGAAACATTACCTTCCTCTTTTTATTTTTTCCCTCGCCAACATTATTCATGACATTCTTACCCCCCTTACCATTATTGTTTTTATATTTCCTCTTTCCCTCGGTTTCCTAGTTACCCATGGGATCTGTCGATTGCACACTGTGTATATATGACGTTTGGATCACGGGGGCAACTGAACTAGGAGTTTTTCTGGCCATAGTGTTTTGAATCGATAACTATTGTAACTAATCAGTCAACTGATCTATGGGATTTATTTGTACTGAGTCTACTATGCTATCGATGTGAGGCCCTGACTTCTATTTGGTCTAGTGAAAAATCGATTATGGTTCGTCGGGAAGGATCTCATACAACATACCGGATTTAGAGTAAATGAACTCTAGTTGTCGGGCTCTCAAGACAACCTCTTCTTCAGAAAAAAACCTTGAACATCACGACGTCTTTGGATACACAAGGCACCAAGGAATTTAGGAACGACTCAAGAAAAAATATGGGAGGGAGCTGAACTTTGATAAATATCTTTCATCGTTTCCATTATTGGATGTGATTCAAGATATGGACGACTTTTGTTTGCTGTAAGTTGGATAATAACTTGGTTTTGGCATTGTATATTACTGGTAACTAAAAATGGTTTAAGAAGTCCATAGCCAGGTCATTAAAGTACGATTACTTCGAGATATCGAGATGGATATACCATTTCAAGACACCCCTTATAAGAGTGTGTTGACTGAAATGCAACTGAACAAAATCATCCTTTAATGAGTTGGATGAGAACAATAAATGAAATGTTGTAACATGATCACCTAGATATTCGCCAAGATTTCCTTTGAACTTAGGGATGTACAAGGGAAACTTAGTTAGCATGGGGTTCCGATGAAGATCATGACATATCGATTCATTCAACAATATCAACAAGTTTGGAAAATGCAGAGTTTCTAGAAAAGGTAGTCTAGGTTGTGGTAGATTCAAATGAAAAGAGGGTCTTTGATTTTGGATGGCACCAGGTTTCTAGGAAATGTTTGGTTGCTGGGCAGGTTTTTGGTAGAAACAATGGTGGCCATGTTCAGTAAAAGGCGTTTGTGTTTGATTCTACATCGTCGACTGATTCCCATAGTTGGATGAAATCCCTTATGTAGGGATTGTTCCATACATTGTATTCCAAGGACCTTGGTTGGGGATGCCACCAGTCAAATCTCCTGGCATAGGTACTAAACCTTTCCCAAGGTTCCACTGAACTGAAGGAATAATTCATACTTGTGATAATTATATGATGAAATTATTATTAATGTAAGTAGACTTATTCTAGAAGTCTATGTATGATCAAATATGAGGACAATGAGTGAAGTTAGGGATGGATGGGATGGATATATTCTTGGAGATATTGTGGAGATAGTTGTGGATATTGTTATGCTATATTGGACATCTCGTTATCAGAACCTCAATGCTATATTATGAGGCCTCAGAAATGTATTGTATGTAAGAGAGATGTATCATTATTTTTTACATTAATGATTATGTGAGTTTTGTGTGTATGTTTTCATTCTTATGATGATTTATGTGTTTTATTATTTTTTTCTCTGCTACTCATAATTCCTACATTTAATACCAGAGCAATGGAATAAAGAGAAATAAAGAGATGTAGAATTAGTTGATTGTTGTTTGAGCACATGTGAAGTGTTAAACCTGGAATCTTCATTGAGATCTTCCATAGAGCATGACACCTTCATTGTGTGGAGTGTGTGTCCTTTCCTCTGTGTCGAGCATCGAGTGCGTCAAGTGATCAAGTTCTTCGAGCAAACAATCACGGGTGTCTTCTGTGGATTTGCAGTATTGAAAACTGATCAACTGTGTCAAGCAGGAAATCGTGGTTGTCTTATGTTGATTCGTAGTATTGAGAAGAACATCTTGTAATGGCGGAAGAAAACAAGAGCACAATCGAATTTGCAATAGAATGGGTTTCCCAGAACAAGCTCCGATCTATTGGAACCCTATGGCTAACTATGTTGGTTGGTTGGTTCCTTTGCGTAGAATTGATCTCAATCACGTGGCTATATGTTTTTGGTCTAGTCTTTGGGTTGTGACTTAGAGCATGGTTCATGTGATAGAGGAAGACCGAATAGTTGTTGAATTTGTAGAGGCTGTGAGAAGAACTAGTTATGCATAATGCATTCTATGTGGATCTACATGCATTTATCGGTATTGATGTGAAATATGTGGTATCCAGACTAGTAGAATCACCGGTGAGTTAGATATTCATAAGACTTTTATCAGATGTGTGAATGTTTATTGGAGTGTGGATGTTTTCTACTGTTGTGTGAATAATAATAGCCTCCTTTGGAGAGAGTGCAAGTGATGGTACAACTTGTGAGTGCAAGTGATGTTGCTGGATTTATAATGGTGCAGTTATCTGATAGCAACCTCTGGATTGGACAGACGATATGGTGCCATAGCTATGAGAGAAATCTATATATGCGTACAGACTTCAATTCCGTGCAGATAAGAACCAATTTCTCACAAATAGAAGTGTATCGACCTGTTTCATGTAGTGATAGAAGATCCAATAGAGCACAAAGTGGTACCCAACACCCTCATAATAATTGTATTTGAAGAGATGGGTGAATGATCGATTGTACCCAACACCCTGGTTATTGTGTTTATTCTTCAACAAGCGAGCTTGATTACAAGGGATCATGATTCCACAATTCATAATGGGAAAAGGAGGAAAAAGACTTCAAACAATTAATAAAGAAATTGAATTATTACAACAAGACCTTGAAGATGCTTTGCAATAAATAGATAGATTAAAAAAACAAAATCAATCAATAATTGGAAAATTTGTAGAATTTAGGACACAAGACAATGAACTCTATCATGAATTTGTCTTCTCTGCTACAAAATGCATTGACACACTAGAAGAAAAATTGACATCATTAGATAAATTTATGGATGATATTTTTAAAATTGAAGATCAAAAGGAAAAATTGATAGAAACACTACAACAAGAACTATTGGCAAAGGAGAATGTATTTTCAAAACTCACAAATGAATTCAAACAACTACAACATGAAAAAGTAAAGTGTGATGCAATGTGTGATACTAGTGACTCAATTCAGAAGATTGATAGTTCGGGTGATTCTTGTTTTTTGTTTGATGATAATAATGTTGATATACATATATCTCTCTCTTGTTGAGAGGCTCCAAATGATGTTCCAAATGATGATGCTCAAAATGATGATGATAATGATGAATCCCATACAAGTATATGTAAGAATAATAAATGAATTCCTTGGTTATGAAGGAAACATAAGAAATGGAGACATCAAATTTGTGAAAGAAGAATCATCGACAACGAATGAATCATCTACAAGTAGCAACAAAAGCAATGAACTTGGTGCAACAACCACAAAATCCAACCAAGTAAAAAAGCATGAGTAGAAGAAGAAATAATGTTGCAGTTAGTGTGGAAGAACAAGACATGCCAAAGAAAAATATTGGAATTTATATCCATGCAGTATTTTTGGTCTTAAAAATCATGATAATCAAAGGTGTTGGAACAAAGAAATTTCAAAGCCTCATATACAAGTACAATGTGGATGGAAATATGTCCCTGAATGGAAAAATGTTATGTTCATGTTGAAATTATTTTATAGGTTGAAGTGTTCAAATGTATGAAAATATATCGCATATAAAATTCATGAGTTAGTTGGTCCCCCAAAGGTTAGTTGTCATTAAAGTCAGTTGTACATGTTTAAGAAAGAGTTGTCAGTTTATTGAGTAATTGATTTGAGTAATTTTATTGGTTTGTGGTAATCCAAAAACCAATTTTTGATGTAATATGTAAGTTTTCGGTCAGATGAAACCAGTTGATGTAATGAATGGTTCGTGACAATCCAAAACTAGTTTGAGTTTGTAATGGTTATGTGTAAGTTGAGAAAACCCATGATATGATGTATTGGTTGATGGCAAGCCGTAGAAAACCCATAGGAAGATCAAGGGTAAGACATAAATCCTTGATATGAAGATGCTGAAGTTCAGATGATTAACTCATATCTAGCTCAAGAAGACAACACCAAATGAATAAACAGATGTAGATGAAGATGAATGAAGATGATGTATAGAGGATGCATAAAACTAAAGGTGATGAAGAATACACAAGACACAAATGAAGACAACTCAGATATTTGGTTAATGAAGGAATAATTCATACTTGTGATACTTATATGATGAAATTATTGTTAATGTAAGTAGACTTATTGTATAATTCTATGTATGATCAAAGATGAGGACAATGCGTGAAGTTATGGATGGAGATATTCTTGGATATATTGTGGAGATTGTTGTGGAGATTGTTATGTTATATTGAACATCTCGTTATGAGAAACTCAATGTTATATTATGAGGCCTCACAAATGTATTTTATGTAAGAGAGATGTATCAATATTTTTTACATTAACGATTATGTGAGTTTTGTGTGTATATTTGCATTCTTATGATGATTTCTGTGTGTTATTATTTGTTTCTCTACTGCTCATAATTCCTACATGAACATGGGTGGGGTTTCCCATGATCGACATCCCTTGCAAAGGAAACAAGACCTTCTAGGGATTTTCAATACCTTGGGAGGAGTAAACTCTCGTTATCACTCCTTGTGAAGGAACAAAACCTTGCATAGGTTTTGGTTGACCAAAAATGGGGTTTCTCCCTATCGAGAAAGAAGATGATGAGAAAGAATTATTTCCAAATGCACCAAAAAAAGAAAAAGGAATAGACCCTACTGGATTCATGTAGGACTAAGGTCTATGACTCCCCCCACTAAAAAAACTAGAGTTGGTATTAGGCCTGATCCGCTGCTGGAAAGCACCTATGAGTGAAGGGGATAGAGGAGGGATATGACCCCCACAGTAAGGGATAACATTGAATAGGGAGGTGGTGCCCATGAAAAATCCTTATAAGGGATCATTAGAGCTCCCTCCCCCTGACCAATAGTCTCTAGAGTAGAGTAGTTTAGGAATGAACTAGAGTTGAAAACCAACATCCCATATGAAAAGAGCATACCATATGCATTCTGGATAGAGGGAAAAATGGTCAGAGTTGTTGAAGGGATTGTTTCACTAACTGCATTATTGGGTGTCTAGATAATCATAGTATTGATAAGTGAAGGTCGGGGAGGACGCACAACACCCTCTATCATGAAAACCGATATGGGAGTGTGAGGACTCCCAGAATAAGTAGCACTATTTTCTTCCAGTGCAACTCGTATAACAAACTGACGTTCATTTGAAGTCACCTCAGGAGGAACTATCTGAATAAGAAATAGTGTTGATAAGTTAGTGATCAGAGGGTTTGTGTTCTTGAGGCCTTCAACTTCGAGGTCAGAAATGGTGGAATCCTCTAATGCAAGAAATTATTCTCTAGGATTTAGCTCAGGTATAGTTTCTTGTGGCATGGTCTCTTTGAATGAACCCTCTTGATCTAGCTTGTGCCTCAACAGTGGCAGAGGTGGCTCCAAAGTAACAGGTGGTAGGCTCTAAAGCCTACATGAACAATAGAGCTTTGATATTCCACCTTGTGAAAGGATCAATCGACACTCTAAGGTTGAGCTAGCACAAAACACATAGCACACACTAAAAGGTTCCTACCAAAAAATCAAGAAAATAATTCATTGGTAGGAAGAACAATTAATCCAATTGAAACTAGAGAAACTTAATGGTGCAAGTGTAAATCGAACATGGAAACACCCTCTTGGTATAATTTTCAAAGTGTGATCTGACATATTCCCTAGGTACTGTGGTATACTCTCACAGTCACCCATGTAAGTCCCTAAAAACATGAAACTAGGTTGCCAACTCGTAGTCAGTCACCAGGTGGGTAAAATTGACAGTCATGTTGATCCTAATGAGAAGGATAACAAAGTCTAAAGGCTTTCAAGGGTACTGAAGGAAAATGTTCCAAAATAAAACTAAAGATATCGAATGGATTTGAGGTCCATGACACTCCATATTAAAATGTGATCAACGTAAATCCCTAGAAAGAGCCTTAATATACGATCCCCACTATGCTTAGTCTAACATTGGAGGGGTTATCTACTCTACCTTTCCTCACACAACCTCATGTTTATCCCCTGTGTTAGAGGGGGGTCCTGACTGAATATTACAAAACATGACTTTGAAAATCCCTATCACAGACTCTTGTGTTTGTTTAAGAGACCTTGAATAGTTTCCTCTCCACACCTATTTCAAGGCCCTAGAGACTAGACTACTTGGTGAACCCTAGAAACAAAATTCTAGTTGATTTTAAGTGTTAATTGTTGATTTTAAGTGGCTTGATTTACTCAAATTGGAGTGAAGTAGGTGAGAGGTTCGCTTCACTCTATTTGGAAATTGTCGATCCTCCCATTGGGTATTCCATAAGTTAGTGAAGGGTAAGATCAGAGGGAAGGGAACCGAAGGGGATAGGAAAAGGAAAGGAATGGAAAGGGAAGTATTGGCAAGCATCAGCAACAAGGTTCCCCCCGTAGAATGCATTGGGAAGATTAATGAGGTGACCCTGAATATCAGTGTTGTTATTTGCCATCACCCCACGACCTATAACTTCTCTCTGTGGAAGTAGGAGGGATAAAGGGTACATATGTGCAACTTATGGTGTTTTCAAGAGACGAAAGAGAATAAATAAAAGCTTTAGAGAATTCGTGCAAGAGAAAATGAGGTTCTACAATTGAAAAATGACTTTTAAATATTTTCAAGTGAAAACTTTTCGATGTAGTAGTCCAAGATCCTAAAATGAGAAAAATTTCCTAGAATGCGCTTTTTGTTTTACAATGTAAATTCAAACTACTAAACCTTCAAGGAAAAAGAAAAGAAGGAACTTTGGAAAAACAAATATTTTCTTTTGTAATAAACAACCTATGCTACAAGTACCAAATAAAAATGCATAACTAAATGAAACAAGTTTTTATTTTTTGAATGCTTAGAAAATAAAATAACAAGTAAGTTATATTTTTCATTTTTCAAAGCACGAACAAGGTAAAGAGAAAAAATAAACCCAAGACTAACACATATCCTAAACCACTCCTTGAATGTAGGGATTCTCTGTAATCCATGGGAGGAACTAACGCTTATAATCTCACCATAAACCTTCAAAGAAAACAAAAGAAAACAAAGAAACAATAGGGGTTATTTATAAATTGCAAGATAAACTGAATCTTTAACCCACCCAAACAAAATTAATAGAGACCCTAAAGAGTTCAAGAAGGCCTAAGAAGCACCAAGCTTCTTACTAGGAAATAATTTTGTTTTTTTAATCCTTCCAAAACACAGAGACACGTACTATGCACAATAAGCATGCATGTGTATGTGGGATGTATACTATGTATACCATGTATGTATGCAGGCTATACAAAGGACATGGCGTGTACATCTATGCAGACTTTCAAAAAAAGAATTTTTTTTGGAAAACCAACTAGGAAGGGAAGGTTGGTAGTCACTTGGAAGGTGACTAGAGACCCTAACTGACTCAATAATTTGGAAAACTAAAAAAGAAACTGAAAAAATCAAATGAAACAAAAATATCCCACTAAGACCCTAGAGGGACTCCCTAGTGCAGTCGCCAATTCTACTATGGGGAAAATTCCCCTATACTATGTCTAATGTAAAGGAAGAGCGATAAATCCCTTAAAAGAATGATATAACCCTAATATATCCCAAAACCATATAAACTAAATGACAAGAGAGAAAGTAAAGAGAGTTAATGAGTGCACCTTAAGTCCTTGTGGTTGGTGTAGAACTATTTTTCTTGTTATCGCCTCGTAGATCATGGATATCCTCCGAAAGGTGACCTTCAAAAGGTTAGGAATAAAATGCAACAACATATGCAATCTATAATGATCACTTTAAAACTAAAGAATTATATATAAATGCACAAATTAACAAAAGCATGTAAACATAGGGTTTTGGGACAAGGATAAACTCTTTAATTCAATTTCAAGATAAAAAGGATTACAACTTGTGTTGGCAACTGCTCCATGAACCAGGTCTAGGCTCCTTTGTCATGGTTCCAAGTGCATCAATCCCACATTATCTTCTCGCAAAAAAAATATCGCCAAGGGAAGGTAGAAGGGATACATAAAGAAAAATACTGGAGAGGAAGGCTGAGGCTAAAACTCAAAATGGGATGCAAATATTGGGCTAAGAAAGGGAAGGGATTTTGGCAGAGTTTTGTTATTCTCTTTATCATGTTCATAAATGACTCGCCAAAAACTACTTTTTGTATGAGAAAAAGATGGTTATTCAATTTGGGGACAAGCTACAAGGGGTGAAATGGTTAGGAAACCCTTCATATCCCGTAAAATTCGTCGAATTCCATGCAATTTCATATTTTTTGCAATTGTTGGAGGTAAACACAGGCTAACTAGCATGAAAAACACATGTTTATGCTGGCTAACTAGCATGCAACATGCATGTGTACATGAGATATTAGTGCAATAGGGAGGATACATTATTCAAAAATTGATTTTTTAAAAGGAAGCCTCAACAGTATTTTGGAAAAGTATGCAAATAGAGGGGTCAATGTCTTGTATGCACATATAAAGGATTTTGGAATATAAAAACCATTGATAGCACTTGCTTGTTATATCCTATGACACATCATGTATGGAATGATTGAGTGATATGGTATATGGTTGAGATACATTGTTGGTACAAGGTATGGTATAGGTCTTGATGCACATTGTTGATGTACATGGTTGATGTGCATGATTGACACATGGTATTGACACACATTATTGATGTACATGGTTTATGTGCATGATTAGAACATGGTATGTTACAAGTATTAACACACATTTTTTATGTACATGGTTGATACATGGTATGATACATGATTGGTACTTGGTATTTTCTTGATGTACATGGTTGATGATTGAGGAAAATGGTACAGGTTGTGGTGCATGGTTGGTGCATGATTTGGTACAAGTGTTGGTGCATGGTTGATGCATTATTTGGTACAGGTTTAGTGCATGGTTGATTCATGGTTTGGTACATGTGTTTTCGCATGGTTGATGCACTTGGTGTGGTACATGTTGTGGTACATGGTTGATGTTTTCTATGGTGCAAGTTGGTGGTTTGGTACATGTTTGGTACATGGTTTACACACATATCTTGTGATGGTATGTTGGTGATCTTGGTACATTCCTGGTAGAGGAATGTGTTGATGATGTTGGAAATTTAGTTGAGAAGTGTCCTTGGTATATGATCCATCTGAGAGGATCTGGTTGAGTATCGGTGACAGTGACAGGTTGGACAGGTTGTTGTGACAGATGCAATGACAATGATAATTAAAGTGATAGTGGTAGTAAATGAAAATGGAAGTGACATTAACAGTGGCAGTGATGGTTTAAGTGGTTTTGGTAGTCACAGTTCATCTACACTTATATTTCAGGGAGAAAATATAGGGCAAGGAAAGGAGGTTGTAGCCTCCTTTTGGTTGGTTCTAGAGAACACGAGGAGTTGGAGCCTAAAAATCAGGGGGTTGTAGCCTCCTTTCGGTTGGAGCAATAAAATTAAGGGAGTTGTAGCTTCCTTTAGGTTGGAGCTTATAAATAGGGGGTTGGTGCCTCCTTCGATTTGGTGTTGGAAAATTGGGAAGTTGGTGCTTCCAATGAACGTATTATTTGATATATAATAAATCATTATTTGGTTTTCTCCCATTTGGGTTTCCATATAAATTCTAGTGTATTGGATGTGATGTTTATTATGTTTATATGCTCATGATATATTGATGATACATTGATGATATATTGTTGATAAAGTTGAATTTTATATATTGTGGTTAAAAGTGGTAAAATTTCTCATACTAATTCACCCCCCTCCCTCAGCATTCCAACAATTGGTATCAAATAAGTTCCTTCAAGAAATGGTTTAACCATTGGAAGGAAGATCATCAAGAGAAAAAAATTGTATAGAAATGGAATACCACAGTTCCATGGTCAAAATCGTTTGAAGTATGAGATGTGGAGGCATAGGATGAAGAATTTTTTAGAGGCATAGGGTTATGATGTTTTTTACTTAGTTGTTACAGGATACACCCATTCACAGAAGGAATATATTGAAGATAAGAAATAATTTAAAAGGAACAACAAAATTGTAATGGATTTCATCATGGAAGGATTACCTGATTCGGTAAAAGTCAAGATGAGACAATGTTCATCAACCAAAGAGACTTGGGATAATATACATAATCTATACTTCATGGAATATGTTATCATTGATTAAATTGTTGGGATGAAGAAACAATCTACAAAGGTAACCTACAAACCAACTTTAAGACCAGAAACTAGCCTTTCCAATCTAAAGAGGGCTCTCTCTGAGACTTAATCTCTTATAGACATATTGCTTTGAACTAATGGCTAGATTTAGATGTTTGAGATAGTTTTTTCAAGGTTTGCTGGAAAATAGGTATAGTGTCTCTAGGGATATGGATTCAACCCTTGAAAATAAAATAAAACAATGTGTGGTAGGTAAAACTCCCCATAGGAACAAATGCTAAATGAGGTGATGAAATTTTAGTTTTGAGTTTGATTAAGTAGGGTGAAAGAGGAACATAAACACATAACATAATCAGAGCACAATAAAAGATGAATTCTAACCTTAGTTAAGAAGACTAAACATAGTTTAAATCATTTAAGTCTGGAGCACCATTTGATGAATTCTAGACCTTTGAATATCCAATTTAAATAGAAGAAAAGTGTAGATGAAAGTAAGTACACAAGGAATACATACAAATATGAGAGAACAATCTTCAGAACACAAACATTAGAAGATTTTTCATAAGGAGTTCAAGACTTCTGCAATTGTATTTCTATTAGATCTAGAAAATTACATTGAAGATCAAAATCTCTATACTTCTGCCAACTCTCCCTTTAGCTGCCATATCTTCATGAAATATATACAAAAATATATTCCTATGCTACCCAATCCGAATCCTAGCATCCTTCCTAAATTAAGAAACAGTTAAAAATCTCTTGGCAACAAATTATGAACTAACTACTTAAAAAGAGGAGTCAAAGTTGACTCATTAATTACAATATAATAATAGATAAATCCACTTTTGAAACCATATCATGATCATCTTTGACCTCTGAAATTCATTTTATATGACATGTCACACTTTCCTACCCTTCCTTTCTGATCTGGAGGCATTCTAGAAGCTCTGTCATAGTTGCACAACAAGTCTGCTGCGTAATAATAAACTACAACAAAAATGCAACAAATTGCGCAACATACTAGGAAAATAACTGTCAAAGATGACATCATATCTCCCGATCAAAAATCTATTTTTAAAAAATGAGAGACATTTTTGTAGACGAAATTGTGCTTGAGAAAAACCTCTCTGATTTTTCTAAAATTCCTCTCCATTCTCTTGGGATCTGTGCCCAAAGATGATGACCAAAACATTAAATGCTTAAATCTGGAAAAAATGGATGTAAATATTCATTCGAATATTTGAAACTATGACACTTGTTACAAATGTGAGAGAGGTTTTTATTATCTTGTTTGTCCTTGACAAAACCCCCTTTGGGATTTTCAAAATTCCTCTCTAGTTGGTTAGAAAGTGATCTTGAACTTGACCACTAAACCAGTCATTTGTGCAGGGCACCCTATAGCCTGTGCGAATGACAATCGTCTGCGTAGCAAAATATTCTGCACAAAAAAATCCTCTATGCATAAAAATCCTCTGTGCAGTCCTCTTAATACTCAATTTTCACAACATTAGGAAGTTGTGCAACAACTTGTGTAGCGCTATAATTTTCTTGATGATGTCACATGCCTCCAACAAATTTGAGCTCATGAAATCTTTAGGACCATGTGAAGACTAACTATAACTAACTTGAATTGACCTCACGACCTTTCATTATGACTCTTTAGTGATATGAAAACCCATACCTTTGGGATAAGGCCATATGTTTCATGAATCAACTAGGAATGCCTTGATTTTCCCAAGATCATGGCATGACCTTGAAAAATTTGGACAAACCTCCAACTCTGACTATGAAAATCATGGTGCTAAGAACCGTCTCCAATGGGGATGCTATCTTCCTAGTGAGATAGAAAAGAACAAGTAGAGAAAGTGTATGTCCATTAGGCCGATCCCAAACCATTAAAGCTTTCAACCTGTAACCTAAGACCTATTCTTGTACCTGTTTCAAACCTGTGAGCTGCAACCATCACAAACTGAAAACTGAAAATGTGCACTCTTGCAAACTAAAAATTAATAGTTGAATACTCTACTACAATCTGCATGCACACACTGCTAAAAACCCAAACTTAAAAATGTTGAAAGAGATTCTCTCTATGCTAAGATTATTCACACTCCTACCTACTCTAAGATAATCTCTGAGCTATTTGAATAGGTGAAATAAAAAGTCCAGTGAAACCATACAAGTGTCTTTTCCATGGGTTGAATTCCTTGTGTATCTTTGATCAATAGTGAAACATAAAACCTTCTCAATGGAAACTCATCGAAAAACTTAAAAAAAAATTCAATATTGACAAAATTTAAAAACTTAGGCCCATTTGTTGATTCCAAACATGATTCAAAAGGATCTTGAAAAGAAAGAAAACTGATTTCAGGAGATTGCACAATATTGTCATCCTGTAGCAGCCCTCCAACAACATTTATGGTTCCATAAATCTCAAACTGATGTCTGTCATGAAAGGGATGAAGATTTTTATTAAATTTCTGCAATGAAACCCCTACTGGCAAGGAGGACAGATATGATTCAAACATCAACTCATCATCATATACATTTTGGGATTCATCCTCGACCAATGGATGCAATTTTGAACTGATAAAACCTTCCATATAACAAGCAATAGGGTCATCAAACGCATGAGAACCTTGTTGCAATTTCATGTCAATGTTTTTCCAGTGAATGGGTGTGATTTTCCATCAACACACATTCCTCTACTTTAGTGATGATCTTGAAATTTTATTTCAACAATTTAAATGAAGTGAAGAATAGAGGTAAATAATTTCCTTCAGCTGATTCAGTACATTCTTCATATTCTTCTTTGTAACTGTGATACGTAGGTTGATTTCTCTCATTAGATTGTTGAAAACGAACATTTTTTCTGATAGATAGAATGTAGTTGGTTCTTCTATAAGTTCAACATCGTAATCATCATCGTATTCATAATATATAGGAAAATCAAGAACATTTGCAGTGTCATCTAAAGGAAAAGTCTTGGGACATCAACTTGGTCTTCAATAGGCTAATTTGCAAATTCATTATCTACAAATTAATACATAAGACAATCAACTCCATGCTTATCATGTGATGGATCAGAAGCTAAAGTATCGCTTTCTTTTTTAACAAGTGGAATATAATCCTCTACAAAATCATCAACATTTAAAACTTCAAGAGAACACACGTTATTATTAACCCTCTGCTCAAGATTCAAATCAATTTGTTTTTGTTCATATTCACTGGCATGTTCTTTAGCATCCAACTCCTCATTTTGAATCTATTTACATGCTTGAATATTGTGTTTAATCTCGTGAGCATCATTAAAAACATTTACTTAAGGAATTATATCTTCTTTCCATCAAAAGGAAAGACAAATATGGATGAAAGTCCGTTTCATAATGGAGTATGGAAGAAACTTCAATGGTTTTAATTTCTTTGGGCAAGTTGTAATAAGTACTAGAAAACCTTCTACTAAATGTAGAAATAGTTTCACCTCTCTGCCTTTTCATGGCATAAAACTCTCTAAGATGTAGATCCAAATATTTCCTCTTGCCCCAAAATTTCAAAAAAACATTCTTCAATTCCTCCCATGAGATAATTGTCTCTCTCTACAAGTGTTTAAACCAGTCTTTCGTATCCCCTTTCAAGGATTGAGAGAAGGCCCTCATACAAACATCATCATTAAATCTCAAACAAATCTATAAAATGTTCAAAATCTTGGCTGTGCCTTTCAGCAAAAAGGTTATCAGGTTCTCCACTGAACTTGGGAAGGTATTTGTGGTGCTTTGGAGGAAAATCATGAAGAATAGAATTCAATTTTAAAGGTTTGTATCTATCCGAGGTCTTAGAGGGCATAGGATTAAGTACACGAGTTCATATATCAGCCTTGATTTCATGAGGCTCATCAACTTGGCTATGGACATCACATGGATCAGATGGAAGATTTTGATCAAAATCAGTTATACAATGAGGAGATATATGTAAAACTTTAAGAGAAGGATATACAAGTGAAATATTCTCATGATCATCATTTGAATGCAGCAGGTAAAGAAAAAAAAATAGCGTGTTCAGGAAAGGAAAAAAGGTAATTAATAAAAAAAAAATATTATGTCTTGGAAAAAAATCAACTTTAGGTACTTGTTTATGTCCTTTCATACACCTATCAATCGATCTTGTCCTCCATCGGAGTCTCTAAATCTCATTTGAATATTGATTGGAGTCACCATGTGGAAATGTACAACCTTCTTGTGTCTGACTTCCATACACCATCAGAAATAAGATCTAAACCTTGTTGTTTCTCCCAGGGAAAATGCAACTTTCACTCCCCGACAACGGCGCCAAAATGTTATCATTGAGTAAATTGTTGGGATGAAGAAACAATCTACAAAGGTAACCTACAAACCAACTAGAAACTATCCTTTCCAATCTAGAGAGGGATCTCTCTAAGACTTAATATCTAATAGACATATTGCTTTGAATTGATGGCTAGATTTAGATGTTTGAGATAGTTTTTTCAAGGTTTGCTGGAAAAAAAGAATAGTATCTCTAGGTATATGGAGTCAACCCCTGAAAACAAAAGAAAACAATGCCTGGTAAGTAGAATCCCCTAGAGGAACAAAGGCTAAATGAGGTGATGAAATTTCAGTTTTTAGTTTGATTAATTAGGGTGAAAGAGGAAAAAAAACATGTAACATAATCAGATGAATTCTGACCTTAATTAAGAATAATAAGCAGAGTTTAAATCATTTAAATCTGGAGCACCATTTGATGAATTCTAGACCTTTGAATATCCAATTTAAATAGAAGAAAATTGCAGATGAAAGTAAGTAGAGAAGGAATACATACAAATATGGGAGAACAATCTTCAGAACACCACCATTAGAATATTTTTCATAAGGATTTCATGACTTCTGCATTTGTATTTCTATTAGATCCAAAAAATTACATTGAAGATCAAAGTATCTATACTTTTTCCAACTCCCCCTTTATCTCCCATAGATTCATGAAATATATACAAAATATCTTCATACGCTTCCCAATTCGAACCCTAGAAGCCTTCCTAAATTAAGAAACAGTTACAAATGTCTTGGTAACAAAATATGAACTAACTACTAAAAAAGAGGAGTCAAAGTTGACTCATTAATTACAAGATAATAATAGATAAATCCGCTTTTGAAACCATATCTTGAGCATCTTTGACCTCTCGCATTCATTTTAGATGAGATGTCACACTTTCCTACCCTTCCTTTCTTATTTGGAGGGATTCTAGAATCTCTGTCACAGTTGCACAACAAGTCTGTTGCACAAGAGTAACCTACAACAAAAATGCAGCAAATTGCGCAATAGGCTAGGAAAATAGGGGTCAAATATAACATCATATCTCCCAAATAAAAATAGATTTTTCAAAATTGAGAGAGGTTTTTGTATATGAAATTTTTCTTGAGAAAAATGTCTCTCCGTTTTCTAAAATTCCTCTCCAGTCTCTTGGGATCCATTCCCAAAGATGATGACCAAAACATTAAATTCTTAAATCTAGAAAAATGGGTTGTAAATATTCATTCAAATCTCCCAAACTATGACACTTGTTGCAAATATGAGAGAGGTTTTTATTATTTGGTCTTTCCTTGACAAATATTTCTATGGTTGTTTCAAAATTCTTCTCTAGTTGGTCAGAAAGTGATCTTGAAGCTGACCACTAAACCAGTCATTTGCGCAGTGTGCCCTGTAGCCTTTGCATAGGAAAATATTCTACGCATCAAAATCCTCTACATAGTGCGCAGAAAATGAGAGTGAAGTCCTCTTAATACTCAATTTGCACAACATTAGGAATTTGTGCAACACCATAATTTTCTTGATGATGCCACATGCCTCCAACGGATTTGAGCTTATGAAATATTTAGGACCATATCAAGACTGACTATAAATGACTTGAATTGACCTCATGAACTTTCATTATGACTCTTTAGTGATATGAAAACCCATACATTTTTCACCAAGACCATTTGTTTTATGACTCAACTAGGAATGCCTTGATTTTCCCAGGACCATGGCATGACTTTGAAAACTTTGGAGAAACCTCTAACTCTAGCTATGAAAATCATGGTGCTAACAAAATATCCCATAAAAAATACATTTAATTATAAATAAGACACAAGAAAAAAATAAGAAGAAATATGCTCATCATATTAGATAGATTAAGAAGAAGAAGATTGTGAAAGAGGCATAGTAGACCTTGAAGCATGTTGGAGAAATTTCTATTTTCAGCACACCACTTCCGTGGGAGTTAACCGACTAGTTCTATTTTAGACATTGTAATTTTAGACCATCACTATTATGCATGGATTCCTAATAAAATATCACTGCAGCTCATTGCTTCCTCTTTTCTTAATTATAGGATGTCATTGCTTATATGAGTGAATATTACTCACTCATTGACAATATCATAATATACATTGATTATCATTCTTCATATTGTATCTCTCTTCCTTTTCTTGATAATATTTGTTTGTGTATGCTTTAGCTAGGTCTCCTATGAACGTTTCCATGAAAAACTGACATGGTATCAGAACCAAGCTGCTTGGAGCAACCTAGACAATCTAGAGAAGAGAGAAATATGATTTAATTATTGAGTAAACCTAGTTTTCACTAGAGTTGCAACCTATCCCAATCGAAATGTGTGGTAATTGGAATCGACATGTTAGCAGTCTGTAAATTTTGTCTGGCTGATAGACAAACGACAAAGGTAACTATTTCAACCTACTTTAGCGCTGAAGCACTAGCTCACTCAACTCAGAGAAGGATCTCTCATGTCACTTGATATTTTTGTGATAATCAATGGCTAGATTTGGTTTGTTTGGGGGTTTTTAATAAAGTTGCTGGAAATGAAGGGGAGGAACACTCAGGGCTGAGGAGTCAAAATTCTGAAAGTGAATGAAAATAATGATCAGCTAGTAGAGCTCTCCCGAGGATAAAGGATAAATGAGACGATGAATCTGAGTTATATTTGAATTTAAGTAGAGTGTAGGAAGATAGAGAAAACAAATAACCGCATCAGAGCATTACTGAAATGAATTCAGAATTCGTTAAGAAGAGAATTACACAATTTAAATTTCTTTAGCCAAGAGCATCACAAAATGATGAATTTTGGGCCTTTAACTTTCCAATTTAAACAGAAGAAAATACAAATGGAATATAAAATCATAGGAAATACATACAATAAAGAAAGACAAAGCTCATATCACCACCATTAGAATATTTTCATATAGACTTCAAAGCTTCTGCATATATATTCAATTCAGCTTTAGAAAGTTACAATAGAGTTCGAAACAACCAAAAAGGTTCCCTTGCACTTCTACCAACATTAATTCATTCAAGTGTCTCAGTATTTATACAATTTGATTACAATGGCTGAAACTAAAATGTTTCAGCTTCTCAAATTGATTATAATAATTTCAACTGACAGTCTCGGTATATGAACTGATTTACAATGATTAAACAAAAATCCATTCCAAAACTAGGGATGGATTTCTCTGACTGCTCATATTCCTTTACAACATTTGTCTCACCTTGATCCTCTGTCGAACTTGTTGGTTTGGTGACACCTGGAGGTTACGTACTGGTTCCGGGGAAACTCTATTTCGTCTTTCCCAGCCACACGATTTCCTTCCACTGTGAGTTAGAAGGAATCTCATAATCCATCATCTCCTTTATCAAAATATCTAGATCAATGCACGTAGCATAGGACATAATCAATAGCCCAATATTCCCTGTTTTAACTAATTCAAAATCACAAATTCCACTTCCAAATACTCTACCAAACTTGGGCTTTTCATAATTTCTTCCATAGCTTCGAATTTGGAATGATCCATTCAACACTGAATGTTTATAGGTGCCTATCGATATCGAGGATGTGAAAAAACGGTTTTTGACTAGACCACTTTTCTCCCTGATGTACTTCTAAGGGTACCACACGTACAAGAAATGAAACTATGGTATTTTCCCCAGCCCTCCCTTGAAAAATTATCCTTCGCGCCACTTCAATGCCCAATATGTGTCTTACCGTTGATCTGGGATGCTCTAAGATATACGGTCCACCGGGTCCCAACAACTTTCAATATCAGGGGTTGGAAAGAACGGTTTTAGGTAGACCGCTTTTCACCCCAATGTACCTCTAGATGCACCACACATCCATGAAATGAAACTATGGTATTTTCCCAGGCCCACCCTCACATAATTAAACCTCGTGCTATTTCGTTGCACGATATGAGTTTTGGTCGTTGATCTGGTGTGCTCCAAGATCTACGGTCTGTTGGGTCCTACCTTTTGTGCCTCCACTATATTTTTTTATATGCTGCCATATGTGACTCTATCCTCTAAACTATCATGCGTCTACAACGATGTAGCTCTTCATTAAATTTTTGAGACTTGGATTCCATCTGAAAATTGTTATAGTGATAACATGACATAGTCTATCCATTTCTAGGGTGCGACGATCAATCAACGTAGTCTATACATTGATAGGGTATGATGGTCAATCGACGCAGTTTATCCATTGCTAGGGTGTGACAATCACACTCAAACTTATGAATTTTGTTTTTCAGGACTCGATGCAACTTCTACACATCCAAGGTGCGACATCATCGCAAAATATTCTTCACTAGGGTGTGTTGTTTAGTTTTCCTTCAAATGACACACCCTATCCATTGCTATGGTATGAAATAGTCACACTTTATCCTTCTCTTGGGTGTGACGATTCAGTCTTCCCTCTAGAAAATTAGTTTTCTGCAGTAAAAAAAATATATCTCAAATTCCACGATCTCGGTCGAGATGAAATTTTGACCAGAGACATATAACATAGGGATTATAATGGTCACCAAAAATATCCAAAAAACACATTGTATTTTAGGATATATAGTTGTTTTATCATATCTATAGTTGCCATAGAACCATTTGTCATATCTCATAATCCATGGTATGGGTTTTCAGGATCTTTTCAAAATCAATAGTAGGGATGGAGACGATGCAAATTATTCAATCCATTCTGGTGATAATACTCACACCATACAACTATTTTGAAATTGGAATCCGAAGGCCGCATTCCAACTCCAAAGAAAATGACTGTATAATTTAATGATGGTGACAGAAACAAAACCTACATCAACGCTTGAGAAGACCAGATGACAGAATCGTAAGAATGAGGCCACATGGATACTTTTTGAGTTAATCTCCATTGATTTATGGTTTCACTTTGCCTCATGCAAGACTCTAAATGAGATATGGACCACCTTGGAAGGACTCTTTGGAAAGTAGGATGAGATGTGAGGTCATATGCTTGAGGGAGAGTTGAATACCTTAGACCCTAATTTTTTTGATAATATACATGATTTCTTTAATAAATTCAATATTTGATATTGAGCTTGGGTAAATGTGGTACTGACAAGTCTACACAAGAGAAACAACTTATTCTAACAATCTTGGCCAAGCTAGGACCAAAACACGTTGTATATGTCTCCAATTTCCATTCTAGAAGATGTCTTTTGGGAGCAAATTGGAGAATTCATATGATGGATCAGTTCATTGGGTCTCTCACACAAGAATAGAAAACAATCATACATATGGGCCTCATAAAATATCCCAAACAACATTCATTCACAATGCAAGATGGAAAAGCCTCATCCAATCAGAAATCGAAGCAGAATCGAAAGGAGATATTACACTGAGAGTCAAAGAAGGAGGGATATTCCAAACCCTTCAAGGATTCTTCAGGTTCCAAAGATTCTTCAAATTCCAAAGGGAAAAAGAAGAAGGGAAATAAGTGCACATATTTCAATAAATCGAATCATGAATAATCCACATGCATGAAGAAGCAAATTTATCTTATGACATAGGTACTTCAAAAAACTAACCTTGGAGACTTCATTCCTGAAGGAGCCAAGAAGAAGAAGGAAGAATACCATGCACCTAAGAAAGGTAATCATCATGCTCTAGCTGCAATTAATTCCTCATGTGATTCATGGATTATATATTCTGGTGCATCACCTCATATGGTAGCTAAAGAGGAAGTTTTTACTTCTTTGAGATCATTCTCTAGCCCTCCTATTCTCATGCGGGATGATACTCCAATAGAAAGTGCAGGAGAGGGAAGAGTTGAACTCCCTAATGGAAGTTTTGATACTGTTTTACATGTTCCAAATATTTCTATAAATCCACTCTCAGTTTATCATATCACTCAAATAGGTAAAAGGGTTGAATTTACATCATATTCAATTATTGTACTTGACATGCATGACAATTCCATTATTGTAGTTGGTGAGGTAGATCACAAATCACAATTGTATAAGTTCACTAAATTTACTAGCTCTGACTCATATTTTCTACTTACACATGCTAATGATAGTAGTAGAGTATGGCATGATATATTTGGTCATTTGAACTTTAGGTACATGCAAAAACTCTCCAAGCAAGGAATGGTCAAAGGCTAGCTATACATTCACTTTTCTGAAGGGTTTTGTGAAGGATGCATTCTTGGAAAGCATCTTGAATAGAAGTTTGAAAAGGGGAAGGCAAGGAGAGCCTCCTCTTCCTTGGATATTGTTCATAGTGATCTCATGGGTCCATTTCCACGTTCTTCCATCAACAAATCAAGGTATGTTCTTACATTTATTGATGATTACTCACATTATACTTGGGTTTATTTTCTCAGACAAAAGTATGAAGTGTTTGAGCATCTCAAAGACTTAAAAGATCTAGTAGAGACACAAACTAGGAAGAAAATAAAGATCCTTCGTATAGACAATAGGGGGTTTATATCAACAAAGATGTTTCGAATCTTTTTTGTGAAGATGGTATCGCATTGAAACACATAGTTCCATACACTCCACAATAGAATGGAGTTGTTGAAAGGAAGAATAGGTCTGTCAAAATGATGACCAGTTGCATGTTGCATGCAATATCAGTTCTTTCCAAGCATTGGGTTGAGGCACTTAACTGTGATTCTTACATACAAAATAGAGCACCTCACAGATCTGTTGAAGATAAGACACCTTTTGATACTTGGACAAGTGACAAACCAGATGTCACACACTTTTTCATATTTGGATCTAGAGCATGGGCCCATATTCCTTATGAAAATATGAAATCCTTATGTAGGAGCCGGATAAATTAAACAACCAATTAATTTACAACATAACAATAAAAGTCAAGAAATTTCTATAATTTAGCTCATTCATATGCAAATTCATCAATAATAATAAAATTTTATAAGAGATTAATCAACAATGCATAATATTAAATAATACCTGAACCTAATTCTATTAACCTCCGTTTATCCGCCGATTGCCTCCTTCCCGCTTCTGCAAAACACTGCCCAAAACCATTCCTCCCTGCCAACTAGGTAACTCCCTAGCTCTAGGATATCAACGAATATCCTGGCCCCCGTGCCCAAAACCCCCAGCAACTCCGGTGCATTGATAAAATACTACTCCATAACTTCACCTCCCTCCGCAAATCCAGAGCTCCCAAAATTCATTCCCCAACCTCCCGTAGAATAATATCCCATCCAACTCCTTCCCTTCCTTATCCCTCCTTCACCGACTCTCCCCCCCCATTTACTCCCTACCTAACCCATTTATTACTCTTATCCTTTCCCGTTAATGCTTTTATCTTCTCGGGATTCATAGGTTATCCCTTGTTGTATACACAACCATTTTATATCATATACCATTAATCTATTAAATCCATTACGCAAGTTATTAAATGTAGTTTGTAGTTAAATTATTAATTCATTAATCACAATTTTATCCTTTAATTAATTAATAACTCACTTAATTAATATCATTAAATCATCTTTGTTTAATTAATACCTTGTTAACACAATTAATCCCCTAATTAGTTTTACTTTATAATTTCTTAAACATTTATCCAACTAGGGTCGTTACACCTTAGATCCACAGAGCAAAGCTTGCATCTTTGTGGGATATCCAGATGATGTGAATGGGTATATATTGATTGATCCCTCTATAGATCGGCTCATCATTGAGCATAATGTTCATTTTGAGGGGAGTCCTTTGCATGCACCTCCAGTGCAATATGCATAGACTCTTGTGATTCCATCAGTTCCAGAAATCAGAGATGATGATCCCACACACTTAGATGCTACATATTTAGACACAAATTCAGAGGATTATGTGCATGTAGATGAGTAGTTATTACAACCAAATCAGGAGCCAGCGCCGGAGCTTTAGCAAATTACCAAGTGGGCACAATCCACACTTCAGGAAGCAGGAAACCTTGTAGGGGATCCTTTGGATTTGAGAAGGACTCAATATCAACATGTCGATCCTTCTCATTTACTTTGGGCTTCTAAACTAGTGATTCCCATGCATTGATATATGGTTCAATATTTTGATCCACATACCTATAGTGAGGCTGTTGGAAATCCACTATGGGAAGAAACCAAGCAGGAGGAGCATGACTATCTCCTAGAGAATCAGACTCGGGATCTGGTTCCACTTCCACCAGGGAATAAACTTATCAGATGAAAATGGGTCTATAGGAACAAGAGAGAAACAAATGGTTAGGTGAGTAGGTACAAGGCTAGATTACTTGCAAAAGTATTTCAGTAGATTCATGGGATAGATTATGATAAGAAATTTCCCCCTGTATAAAATATGGACTTCATTTTCTTGGCTCTAGCCATTGCAACAAACAAAGCATGGGAATTTCACTAGATGGGTGTGGAGAATTAATTTCTTCATGGTGACCTTTCAAAGGATATATACATGGAGAAACCACATGGGTTCATTCATAACTCATCTTTAGTATGTAGACTGAAGAAATCTCTCTATGGACTCATGTAGAAACCTTGATAATTGTATGCAAAGATGGATTCTTACTTACTTTGACATGATTTTTTAAGATGTAAGTCTGATTCCAATGTTTACATGCTAAGGAATACTAAATCTGTGATGATTTTTTTACTCTGTCTTGATGATCTTTTTATCATTGGTATCTCTACTTCAACCATTGATTTAGTGAAAGATATTTTGCATGGCGGGTTCTCTATGATGGACATGGGTCGACTGCACTTCTTTATTGGTGTTGAGATTAGTCAGGATGCTTCTAGAATCAAAATTTCTCAGGCTGAGTATGTTAGGGATCTTCTGGATAGATTCCACATGTCAAATTGTAAGTCTACACCTACACCCTTCTTATCTGGGATCATACTTGAGGATTGTGGGGATACATGATTAGTGGAAAACACTTTGTATCGACAGTTGGTGTGGAGTCTTCTATATCTAACCCAAACCCATCCAGATATCTCATATGTGGTAGGAGAAGTTTCTAGATACATGTAGGAACTCCATGATCTTCACTGGAAGGTTTCCAAGAGCATCCTCAGATATGTTCCAGGAACCATGAGTTATGGGATTCACTATGTAGTTTGTTGTGAATTAGATCTTATAGGCTTCACAGATTCATATTGGGCTAGTGATAGCACATATCGCAAGTCCTCGTCCGGGTACACTCTCATTTTGGGGTCACTCCCAATTTGTTGGTCTAGTAAGAAGCAATCAACCATTTCTTTATCTTCCGAAGTGGCTGAGTATAGAGCAGTAGTTAACTGTGTCATTCAGACACTTTGGCTTCAATACTTCCTTACCGAGCTTTGTATCCAATTTCACTGTCCGACTATCATATGGTGTGACAATCAAAGTACACTGAGATTTTGATGAGATCTAGTACAACAATAGTGAACCAAACACATTGAGGTCCACATGCATTTCATCAGAGATTTAGTACATGAAAAGATCATTGATTTGTAGTTTTGTCCTTCCTCTGAATAGACTACCGACATATTCACCAAGACCTTCACTAGGAATAAGTTTCATACTTTGTGGGATCGTCTTGGAGTGAAGAACATAGTTACCTAGAAAGAACTACCATTTTTTTATTTTGATGCATTGTCTCTTCAAGGGGGGGTTTGTTCCTACGTGATTTTCCCTCTTTCCTCATTTTTATTCAGTGTTCATTAGTTTCATTGTACATGAGTACCTAATATGGACTAGTATCCAAAACTCAGTTTTTACTCCATATTGATGTTCAGTGGGCATGTTGGAGAAATATATATTTTTTTCACACTAGTTTAGTGGGAGTTAATTGACTAGTTATATTTTAGACTTTTCTAATTTTAGACTATCATTATTATGAATTCATTCCTAAGAAAAGATCATTGCAACTCATTTCTTCTTCACTTTTCTTAATTATAGGATGCCATTGTCTATATGAGTGAATATCACTCACTCATTGAACATATCATAATATACATTGATTATCATCCTTCATAATGTATCTCTCTTCCTTTTCTTGACAAGCTTTGTTTGTGTATGCTTTAGCTAGGTATCCTGTGCAGGTTTCCATGAAAAACTGATAAACCAAAGTTGATCAATGATTTATAAGAATTGACAAAATAAAGGAATAAGAACAAGTCTCTTGAGGAACAATTAGCCAAGAAGAATTCTCAATAAAGTTCCAAAGAATCCCAACAAGTCATCATGAAACTAAAATCTCAACTAGAAGAATACAAAAATATTGAAGAAACATACAAAGGTTAGATGGAATAAGAGTAGTGTTTGGAAGTTGAGATAGAAACACTAAGAAAGGAAGAAATGGAATAGAAGAAATGTTTGGAAGTCGAAGGAAAGGAATTAGAGAAAAGATAAAATATGTTGACAGATCATCTTAAGGAAATAACTGAGGACGTAAATTAACTTGAAGTATAATTTGGTCAAGAAGAGAGAATACTTGAAAAGGAAATCACCTCTTTGAAGATCCAACTTGAATAAGCAAAGAGAAAGGAAGAAGGCATGAAGATTTAGATGATGGAGAAATAATAATAGGTTGAGAAGCTTGAAGAAGAAGTTTTCACATTGAGAGACAAAATCTCAAGATCAACAAGAATGTTGAAGAGACAAAAACATCCACATTGTCTATAGAAAATATTGAAGAGACACACTCCAAATCACTAGAAAAGAAGAATGGGGAAAAGAGGAAGAGTTATGCAGAAGTACTCAAAACAAGGAATTATGGTAAGCTGGAATCAAAGGAAATGATAGAGATACATCTTCAAGAAGACCCTCCACATTGAATCCACAAAGAATCTTCAATCATGATCATGATCAACGAAGGAAGGAATTCAGAAGGACTACACCATAAAGAAGATCATTTACTCCAGGTATGTAAATTTATTTTATGGTCATTTCTTTTATTGTACTAAGAAATAAATACTTATGTGGCCCCACAAAATATTGAATGTTACAATTGCCACAATTATAGTCACATAGCTTGTTATTGTATAATCATGATGGATACTTCCTTGAAAAGGAACACCGATATCATATATAACAAGGTTTTGAAAAGAAAAAAAGAACAGGTAAATGAAGATCAGACGAATGAAGGAAACCCAAAATTCATACTCTCGGGATTGGAAATAGTATGAGATGAAGAAAAATATACAGGGAAAAGGGAAGATGTTAGATACAGGAAGGTTTGGAGAAGAAATGAAAAAATAGAATAACAGGTGAATAAATAACAAGTCTAGAAGACTACAGGATTTGTAGTAGTGCGAGAATGAAAAGAAGATCATGTGAATAAAGAACAGGCCCAAGAGATTGTACTTTTAGGAATTTTAGTGCAATATCAATCCATAGGTAGAAATAAAGAAGTCAGTGTTTAGAGAGATGATGAGTCAACATACGAAGAGGAATATTACTCTGCATCAGAGAGGGTATTTTTTGGATCCATCTGGCTTGGAGACTCCCAGTGTATATGAATATTGAATAGGGATAGTTGGTGCAATAGATACTACAAATAAGAGAACCATTCTTCGAGTAGGTTGAATTATTTGTAAATACATATTCAAAGTAGTCAGATAGTAGAAGTATAGTGTGACAGATTGATCAATTGATAAGCAATGTTCCTGCATCGATATCAATTGGAGGTTACATAGGAAAAATATTATGATCATATTCCGCATATGTATTCAGGCATGGATATCTTTAATACATGTTGTTCCAGGCATGCAAAATTTTATTTGTAGATAGAGAATAACGATGGGCAAATTTGACTCATTTTTAAGAAATAGGAATAGATGATGATCCGTTGTAGAAAATATAATATAGTGATATATGGGTTATCATTATGGACAATTGAGTAGCAAAGTTATGGATAGTTTGTGACATATGGACAAAGATGGATACCTAGCAGTTATAGATAACATGGGTCATAGATAAATAGAATTGTATTTACAATTGGACTCAATGAAATCCATTGTAATTAGTTGGTCACAGAAAGGCAAGAAATGAAAGACATAGTAGAAAAGGGAAAGATAAATCGTCAAGAGAAGCTCAATCATCAGAAGAAAATCATTGAACAGTATGGTCAAGTGAATATGAAAAGTGAATGAAGAAAAAAAGTAATTAATTCTTTTTATATAGGTCAACGAGTTACAAGAGGAAGAACCAATGGAAAATTAGCAATCTCGGGAAGAGAGGAAAGGAAACATTTATAGATATCCCTACATTGATATACAGAACATCTTGCAGAAAGGTCAAGGGAAGAGAAATTGTAAGAAAGAGAGATCAAGAAAGAAAGATTATATGCATGCAGACAGGGGGAGTTACCCTTTTACCCATGATGTCAAAGGAGGAGAAAGAGAAATATCAAGTGAATGAATTAAAAGAAGGTACACATTCAAGGGGAGTCACTTTTTTCTATCAAAAGTGAAGAATAAATTGGAGAGAAACATGTGAAGGGAAAGAACAAATTCATGGAAACAAAGAGAGAGAATAGATGCATGAAGATAAGGAGAGTAGCCCCAAGGAGAGAGACCCTTTTACATTGGTGTCAAAGGGGGATAATGAGAAACATTGTTGAGGATCAATGGTCACAAGGTGGTCATGAGTGTTGGAGCATAAGTGTTTCCATCATTGTTTCCGTCAATGTTGGTGTTTCCATCAATGCTAAAAGGGGATATTTTTGGATATTTGGTTTGGACAGTTGGTTGTCATTAACATCAACCCTTCAATAATTTTTAAATCCCTAGAGATGTGGTTGATATTGAAGGTGAGTTAGCAACAGATGTGATGGGTTCAATTAATGAAGTCTACATGAAGCCCTGATGGTGTGGTTTTGGTACCCAAAGTTGAATGATGAATATGTACATCAATGAAAATGTAAAGTTAGGAAAGACACTCATAGGTGGACAGTAATCTCCATTTTATTTCCAGTGATATGTGGTATGCCACGTGGTTCTTGATGGTTAGGTATATATGGCCTTGTGAAGTTGGAAGCTATGAAGAATGGTCAAGAAGCCCCTAGTTGGTTACAAGTCATTATTGAAAGGGTAAAGTAGTTGTGAAAAGAAGGTACTAGAATCTCTAAGATTAAGGAAAGAGGTTACTATGAAAAGGTATATAAACACCTCAAGGAGTCTCTCATAAACACACACACTTACATTGAATATCTATATTGTGATATTTGTATGGTATAGTATTTTGGTCTATTGGTGAATATGATGGTAATTCTGAGGAAGCGAAGAAAGATAATGAAAAGAGAAAAAGGTTTGGAGTTGCAGGGTACAAGGTTTTTTTTTTAACCCTAATTTGAAGGTCCCTCGTGGGTCAACTTGAGGGTTCCATGTGAGGAACCCCTGTGGGTTTCCTAAGTGACATCATGCGAGACCCCGTATGACTGAGAGTCTTAGTCCAATGAGGCTAAGGAAAATTTAGGGGAAATGTTGATACCATGATGATAAAAGTTTTGGAAGAGTTACAGGTTAATGTTAGAGTATAACAGGTTAGTTGCATGTGTTAAGCCTTAATATTGGATCATTACCCCTTAATTGGGGCATACTAAATTAGTAATGTTATTTTATTTATGTTGGATTTATTCCATTAGTTGTAATTATACCTCCTAGTCCCCTATATATACCAAGGAGACATTTTCATTTGGAATCATCTTGTACTTGAACTTTTATGTGGGGTAAAAGGAGGTTTACTCCTAGAAGAGGCTTATTATCTGAAATTATCTCTTTTTCAAGGCGTTGATTACTTATTCTGAGGTTCTTCTATGCTATATTGATATTTGGTTCATAACATATGGTATCAAAGCTCAAGGTCTTGGGGTTTCACTGCTACATCTTAGACACCTTGGAATTTTCGTTATAACTATTTTTATACAAAGTTTGAGAAGGAATGACTTGGAGGATATTTAGTAGATGGATCAAGGTACACTGGGTTAAAATTTTAGATCCTTAGGCCTTATATTTTTGGATATACATCCTGTACAAGATAGGGATCTGGAATCATCCTAAACTGAGTCATTATGGAATTTTCGCTATAAAATGTTTTATGTAACATTTCAGACATTGAAGTCCAGAGGATATTCACAAAAATTAGTACATTATCTATGGTAAAACGTTTATCTTCTGGGTCATCTTAAATTTTTAGATACCTCCTGTGGAAAATAGGGTATCTAACTATTCCTATTGACTAGTATCAAGAAGGTGTTCTAGGTAAAACAATTATAAATTCTTCCTAGAGAATCCAAATTGAGTAGGACTGGTTTCATTGGATAGTGAATAGTCTGTCGCATTTCTGGTACAAGTTTTAGAATTTTATATCAATTATTTTGTGCATGGCACGCTATACAAGTGAGATATCCTGGAAAGGACAAAAATCAACAAGTTGTGGGGAAGTTACCATAAATTCCACTTGGCACATCCAATTTTGATCAGACCTATGGAATTGCAGAGAAGAAATATCAGAGAACTACATAAAATAAAGTTTCATACCCAGAAGGGCCAAAAATTGGGAGATACATTAGAGGAAATATTGTCTAGCAGAACCACCTCAAAATCAAGGTTCAAAAGTGATGCTTGGCCAACATGCCACCCAAAAAGGGAACTTCTACACCAAATAAGGCTCCAAAAAATCCTACTTGGACTCTTGATGAAGGTGAAGAAATGCGTAGGGACATAAATGATTTACAAAATAAGATAGTAACAAAAGATGAACTATAAGAGATGGAAGCTAAGATGGAGGCAAAGATGGATGGTTTAAAAGAGGAGACCATGGAAGTATTAAAAAATTTCGTAACAAAGAAGACACCTGAAAGTGAAAATACATTGCACGAAATTCATGATGAGGACACAAGGAAGGTGAATAAAGAATGGATAAACTCCAACTTTGGGTTGAATACCAACCACGTTCCTAAGATCGATATGAGGAAGTTTTATGGCAAGGACCCAATCACATGGATACTTCAGATGGAGAAATTCTTTGATCTATATAATGTGCTACATACACAAAAGGTACAAATTGCTTCTTTATATTTAGAAACCAATCGATTTGTATGGTATCAATGGATTTGTTCTCGCAAATCACTCGTCACTTGGAAAATTTTCATGGAAGAAATGATATCACACTATGAGGATACAAGGAGCAATAAATTCTTTAGCCAATTGATAAATCTCAAGCAAAAGGGTTCAGTTACCGAGCACATTAAGAACTCCCAAAGATTGAATATAAAGGTAATAGATATTCCAGATGAGAACTTGATTGATGTATTCATAAGAACTTTAAAGGATAACATTCAACATGAGGTTCTCCTTTGGGAATCCAAATCATTGGAGAATGCATTTAAGGTGGCAAGAAATGTTGAAATTAAAAATATGGCTATGGCTACTAGAAGGACCAATCCTAACATCTATAGAGAGAACAAT
>SNQJ01S0024020.1:114749-126181 GCA_010110895.2 Picea sitchensis
ATCACTGACACAAGAATTCACCAGCTGAGGAATAGATCCATTTCAAAGTATCTCATTAAATGGAGGAAACTATGGGCTGAAGATTCCACTTGGGAAGATGAGTCTTTTAGACAGAAGCATCCAGAGTTACTCAAGTGTTGAGGACAACACTTGTCTCAAGGGGAGGGGCATGTTAAACCCTAATATTGGCTCATTACCCCTTAATTGGGGCATATTACATTAGTAATGTTATTTTATATATGTCGGCTTTATTCCATTAGTTGTAATTATACCTCTTAGTCTCCTATATATACCAAGGAGACATTTTCATTTGGAATCATTTTTACTTGAACATTTATGTAGGGTAAAAGGAGGTTGCCCCCTCGAAGAGGCTTATTATCTGAAATTATCTCTTTTTCAAGGCGTTGAGTACTTATTCTGAGGTTCTTCTATGCTATATTGATATTTGGTTCTTAACAACATGTTACATGTATTCTTATGTGATTGTATCTTATTCTTGGTGATGGTATGTGTTGGAACATATATATATTTCTAAACTTTAGACTTTATATAGTTTTCATTCTTATTTAAATAAAAACAACGCGCTTTTTTTTCTCACCATTGATGAAGTTTTACACCAAATCAAATGATCCTAATCTCTTAAATTTATGGAACTACCTACACGTTAGACAAATCATTAAAGACTATATTATAAATTTCAAGTTTCAGAGTTTCGCGCTACAGGAATTTCAACATATAGTAACTCCAAAGTCCTGATACCCTAAAAGTGTTTGATGAATCTTAGTCACGATAAAAGTATACTCACTAATACCTGACATACCCTTCCAAAAAGATGACCTGTCGGAACATTAAATAAAGTTAATTAACCAAACAAGTGAAAGGATGAATACTTAAGAAGAAACTAAAACCCAATTAGAAAATCGAATAATAGTTTCACTATTTCAGGAATCGGGTCTTCGCCATCTATCGTATCCCTAATTCCTGAAACCCAAACTCCCGAAATATCTTAAACATTAAGCTGGGTTAATTAAGGATTTAAAACAATTAACGATTAATTATTCATATCGCGATTTCACATTTTGAGAATACTTCCTTGAGGGACTTGCAATATCTCGAGGTCTGAAACCCCAAAATATTTGAGTTTAATCATGATTAATTAAAAGGGTTAAACATGATTAAAATTGATTAATGACATCATGATTTCATGTTTTGGAGATCATACCTTGAACTGTTATAGGATAAATCGAGGTTCGAGGACCCGAAAAGATTTATGGTTAAACATGATTAATTAACAAGTAAAATGGGATTTATTAACAAATTAAACACTCTTATCTCGTATTACATTTTCACTGAGTCATAAATCAGGTAAATTCAAATTTCATCTATGCTTTTCCCGATCACAAAAAAATAACCATTAATGGCATTAATAGTTGATCTAGGGAAAATGATTTCAAATAAGATCATGTATCATCGCCCAAATCTTTTCATTAACGAAATTAAACACATTATCAGTGAAGTTATACACAAATTGGTACACTTAAGGCGGAGAAGATATTTTCATTCTGAATAATATTCGCATTTTTCACAGAGCAAGCTTAGTGAGATAATAAGTCTTGTGCATTTTATGTGATAGGTAACACAGTGATTCATTTACTACTGTCATTGCCCCGCTAAAAATGGGTAAAGGGACTTGTGAGAGCTCAAGCCAAAACATAGATTTCCTCACGAACACATCACTAAGAGTTGTGGATACCATAAAAACTTGGACACAGGTGTGCGATATCCTACAATACGAGCTGAACAACTATCCATAAGATTCAGATGATGAAGGGAACAAGACTTAGGAGACAAAGCTCAAATACATAGCACAATTAGAGCTACATAAGATAGCTACAAGACCAAGGCTCATGCCATATAACGACATGATAGGTTGGGACCTAGAAAATGTTGACGTTTCTACCAGGACAATCTACAATGCGTAAAAAGAATTTATTGAATCTTTCCGCCTAGAACATGTACAGGTGAAGTAAAAATTGTCCCTAGCATTCAAACACAATTATAATGCGGATTTCTTAAAAAAAAATTAGGAATAAGAATTCCGAGAAGGAATAAAGAACTACCCTGATTTGATCAAATATTAATGGGCACACCCTGAGAAATTTAGAGCAGACACCCATGGCATATACGCCACCGCATCATTAGACTCTCATATGTTGTATGTGGCCATGATGTTGTGTAGAATTTTTGGGAGAGAAAATTCCTCCCACTTCTTGTTATCATGGGTACCGATCATGCACGAAGTTGCAGAGGGTTTTCCATTCAATTGGGCCAAGATGCTATCAGACAGTTTGGCCAAGAAAATCACTGAATATCAGATGTTGAAATCCAAAGGATGACCTGCCCAATTTTATATGTCAGCATACCTTATGGATGCCATTTGTTTTATGACACCTTTTCCTTCGATGGGCTAGAGCTAGACTCCAGACAATGCCAAGGCAATACATCTTTATCATTAGAGGTTGTGGGAAGATAAAGTGAAAGATTTATTTTATGAAATCTGCAATTATGTGGTGGCGCCAATTCATATTTCCATATATGGGTGCCCACCTCCCAGGATTTCTAACAGAGTAGTGGCCAACCTGGAAAAGATAGCGGACTGGTATATTGAAGAGAATTTTTCCTATATCAAGGTTTTTGGTTGCTCGGTTCCTCTGCACACTTTGCACAAGTTTCTACCAAACCTATTGGTGTGAATAGTAGTAGCGCGACAAACTGTACTGCTCAAAGTCAGTAAACAGATAAAATCCCTGCAGAAAAAGGTATGACCTACTTTTACCTTGCAGATAGGTATGTTTTCACTATCAGATTTTGGCCATTCGAAAGTAGAGGCTGCCACCCTGGAAGAAATTAAGCTCGTCAATATTGACTTGAAGAAACATGATCCCCAGAATATAGTGGGAAACTACATGGCCTCTTGTAACATGAAAAGGTACAAGCATGAAGATTCTCCTCATGATGATATATTTCGAGGAGCATGATCCTAACATGAAGTTTTGAGCCAAGTCCAAACCCTAGATACAGTCCAATTGGTCCCATTCTATAATTTCCAAAGGCATAGGAGAGATAGCCTTTCGAAGGTCTTGCAGGGATAAGTCCTTACACCCCCAGCTACATAGGAAATTGAGGTCCAAAGTTTAGAAATAAAGAACTCTAGTGGAAAAGATGCTCAATAAAGTTGGGAGAAGACCGAGGTTTTGACTGATAAAGAGCCATTTCCCACGCCAGGAAAATCAGCTACTGACACAATCGGGAAACAACCATTCACCGAGATTGGCATCCCTATCCAATATATCACGCTTTTACAGTTCAGCAGAGGAAACCAAAGTGCTGAGGTAGTGTTCATAGAGGATATTACACCTATTTCGGCTGAAGAGATGCCTCCTTTTGATTTATTTTTCATTAAGAAAAGAAGGGTTCTGGTAAAGAGAGAAACGCACAAGAGGGATGGTACGACAGTAAAAAGACACAAGGTACTATTTGATGGACATGCCTTGGAAGAGGAAGATTTTTCTATAGATGTAGCAGGATCCCTGGGATATTTTGCAAGGACAAACCAATTTTCCGTTGCAAACTTAAAAGAAAGATTGAAACATAAGGATTTGTTGATAAGACAATTACAAAATCAAGTAAAGACTTTAGAGAAGAAAGTCAGGAGCAAGATGAACAAGATTTTCGAGAATATTAGAGTTTGTGATACATAGGAAATCCAGTAGCTCAAATATAGTCTCGACGAAATGCACAAGAACATACAGGTGAGTAGAGAATGGGCCTTTTAGTAGGGAGAGTTGGTAAAACAACTACAGGCCAAAATAAAATCAACTGAAAATGCAACTGTAGATATGAGAGTTTTCCAAACAAAGGCATTGGAGGTGCGTAAGAAGTTGGGATCAGAACAACAAATCCTTTTCACTAAGGTTGAATATGTCCAAAACCATTTTCGGGTGGTCAACCAATCCTTAAATAAAATTTGTTTAAAGGAGAGAGAGGCTATTGTTTCTTGGGCCACTTTCCAAGGAGCAGTTGTGGTGTCGGAAAGAGAAGGAGTATCTAGGGTCTCCAAATTGTCTTCTTTGGAACAAACCAAAGACGATATTATATTGAAGACTTGGGAGACTAACATAGCTAAAAGTAAAAGAATGGCTAAGGAAGTGAATAAATATTGTGAAGAAACTTTTCATTCACTTGAAAAAGAGTCATTAGGCCTCGGAAAAGATAATATCTCTAAAGTCTTGGGACAAGTTGATATAGAAAAGCATCAAATTAATATCAAGACAAACATGGAAGAGGCTCGGGATGAAATATTTCAATTAAACTGGATTGACATTACTCAGAAAGAGAGGTGGCTAGTGAATCCTAGTCTGCAGCTACAATTTATAGTTTCAGAAGACAGGAGAATGGAAGGTAGACTGCCTCACTTAGAAAAGAAATTATATATATTCGAGGAAAACAACTTAACAGAGGCATCCAGATTGGTGGTAAACTTCATGGGCATGTGTGTCAAATGTGTTGAGCAGGGAAAACACAACACTTACGCGGACCAATGAGATAACCTGTACACATCATTTGTACAAATCATGATTAGAAGATCAGTTGTTTCTGAAATGGAGAATAGGAAAGAAAAACGCCTCTGCCAACATAGAGAATAGATAAGAGATATGAAATTGAAGCGTTCCATATTTTACATTTTGTAATTTTACTATATTAGAAATAAGGAGAATTCCAACCGCTTATGGTTGATAACCTTTTGTATAAATAAATATTTCAAAGATTGAACAAAGGTTGCTTCTTGCCGAATCTAATTAAGAGAAAATATCCTTTTGTGAGAATTAATACAAGCGCAGACAAAGATTCCAATATTTTTGCAGTCTGAGTTATGTTTCTTATTTGTACTCCATATTTCTTGTTTCTTTAAATGTCTCTTTGATAAGTGAGTGTTTACAATTTAGTAACACAACTACTGTAATCACACCAAACCGGTTTTTCGTTAAGCAAGAAGTTTTTCATCTGTATTTGCTATCAGTAAATACAAGACCTATAAGCTACTTGGATAACTAAATCTTATATCCTTTCAAGAGTGCATGCTTTATTTTCTTCTACTGTGAACATGATAATATTGATCTCTACATTGATGCCTTGTTTTGTTTAACAATTTTGTAAATTTCCCTCACCTCACCTAATCTCATAAATTGACTCAGATGACAAATTACGGCCTCTATACTATTCTGTTTTTATTTTCATTCGAGTAATTATATCTTATATAACTATCCGAATAAAAATCACTTCTTAAAATCAACCTTTATATTTATGATGCCTTGCCATTACGCTTCTAATCCTTAAGTGTAATCTCAGGAACAACATCGTTTTGGCACCATTGTCGACGATGGAGAAATGAAGTTATTCTTCCCTGGGAGAACGACATGGTAAGTTTCTCTCTTTGATAATGAACAAAGATTGAATACATTTATAAGGCTAATTTTTGTTTTTCACTTGGTGACTCCACTTTAGAAAAACTGGTATTTGGTAGAAAGAATACTAGGTTAAATCCAGATGATCAGTAGACTACGCTTGTATCTGATCCTGAAAAATTATTAAAAGCAAGGGGATACCTCAAGCAAACTGTTGCATCTACAAGTAAGGTTTATCAACCCAAAACTACACAATCGAATGAAAAGGTTCTACTTGAACATCTAACTCCGTGAGAAGATTCCACCCAAATCCATTTCAGAGAAACATCAACTCATAAACGTGAAACGGAACTCATAAACCTCAAGTTAGCTCTACCTGAGGTAAAATCCGAGACCAATTCGAATGACCCATTTTATAGTAAAGGTAAAATACCCATCTCGATACTTGCTCTTATTGATATCCCATCGGTCCTCGAAATAAAGGTTCCAGCTCCCCGAAGCTTTGAAGAATACATCTTACACTTTGATTCAACTCTGGTTGGTTTTCCCATTTATATATCCCGCAAATCAGAAGAACCTAACCCTCATTTCCCTTCCCCCCTCTTTTCAAATTTTCTATCTCCTGACAATTCATTTCCAGAACCTCTTTTGATTCATCCCGAGGTAGTTGAAAGTTCCCTACATGTTTTTGAAAATCCTCTCTACAATCTCCAAGTTTCCTCCCCTAGAGTATCAATGGCTACGGTCGAAGGAGGTGGTGGAGGAGGAATTGGTGTTGGAGGGGTAGGAGGACGTGGTCACAACCCACCCAAACCTCCTAGAATTTTCACCAAAGTAGCTGCTAGGTATGCTCCTTTAGTCCTCCCAATTCCCCTTGACAATTTACCAAAAAACTACATGAAAATCCTGCCAAAGTTCACAAGAGAAGGAGACTTAATACCCATTGAACACATAAATTTTTTCGACCAATTCGTTGATATCCTTGGCATCGAGAATGAGGATGTTTATTTGAGACTTTTGGTGCAAACCTTTGAAGTCCAAGTAAGACTTTGGTTATGAGGGCTTCTAGTGGGATCTATAGCATCTTATGACTCACTGGAAAATTCCTTCTTAAGGGAGTGGGGAGAGAGAAAATATCACTTGTATTACCTGACAGAATTTGGGGCTTTGAGGAAAAAGAATTCATAGTCAGTCTTAGAGTTCATCCAAGTGTTTAATAAAATTTATCATAAAATTATGGCAGAAGTTAAACCCTCACAGCCTGCAACTAAAGTAACTTTCACAAGAGCTTTTGAGCTAGAATTTGCCCTGCTTTTGAGAGAAAGGAGATATGTTGATCTCATCAGAATGAAAGACAATGCCATCGAAATTGAGTCAAACATTATGGCATCTGGTAAAGTGAAAGTGAAGGTCGAAACAGGAAACAAAGACACTTCTGGATTTGGGAAGTCCACTAAGGATAAAATGGATGATATGGCCAAAATAATAAAAGAATTATCAAACAAAATATCCAAAATGGAATTAGACCAGGCTAAGCCTAATCCTTTTGCTAGGAGAGACTTAAAAAAGAATATGAATCCACAAATACAGCAGAGACCAGTAAAAAATGAGGATCAAAATATAAAATCTCCTTTCAAAACAGAAAAATTTATGCAAAGTGATGATACACACGATTTTGAGGGATTTGATGAAGATATATGCAACCTCAATGATAATGACCAAGAAACACACCTGAACAGAAAGGATTACAAAAGGTATTTAGATCAAGAACCACTATTTGGAGACGAGGTGAGTATAAATAATGTGGGGGACTCTGATTATCAAGGAATCACCAACTCTATAATGATTGAGCTCCAACGAAAATATAATGTAAGGCCTAGAGATCAAATTTATACAACTGATCCACCGAAGAAGAGTTTGTCGAGAAGTAAAAAGAATGAGACCTCTCAACCATCTACTGAAAATATAACGACCAAAACAAACATAGTTGAGACACAATATACCAAGATGAAGATGGCTGAAACAAAGGAAACACAAACCAATAGAAAAAAAAAAGAGACACAAAGATACCATCCAGGGAAGCTGAAACGATGATTGGAAATTTTAGTCTAGAAAGAGAAATCAATAAAATAAAAATTCTGGTACCTTTCATTGAACTGGAAAAACATCCGATGTATAGAAAACAAATCACCAACATGATTAACTTCTCAGATACTGAAATTCATGGGGATTATATTAATTTGGAAGATGATAATCCTACTATAATGTTTGTTACGCATATTGAAAATGCGAAAGATCCTATTGCTCCTTTTTATATCACTCTGACTATGCATGATCACTTGGTACATAACTGTATGTTGGATTCTGTAGCCTCAGAGAACTTAATTTCCAAATCCATTATGGAAAAACTAGGCCTCTAGGTTACTATACCCTACCGAGACTTGTATTCTTTCGATTCGAGAAAAGTTAAGTCCCTCGACATGATTGAATATTTAGTATTTAATCTTGCATAGATTCCTGTGAAAAGTATTCTCATGGATGTAGTTGTTGTTGATATTCCTGCAAAGTATAGTATGTTGTTGTCTAGGTCTTGGGGTGCTAAAATTGGAGGATCGTTTCAACTAGATATGACTTATGCCACGATCCCAATCTTCGGGGGACAATTCACCCATTGGTACAAGGAGACGAGATTGGAATATACTATAAGTGACCCACAAAACCCAAATAAATATCCATTATATGTTGTTGATCAAGATTTAGTGAATTGTATATTATCAATTGATGATATTTTAGATGAATGTATAGAATAAAGTTGTACAGAAGAAGAAAAACAAAAAATAGAAAAAACAAATAAAAATGCAAATAGTGTAGGAGTTTGGAAGATGTATTTTGATGGTGTTTCGTAGTGGGAAGGAGCAAGAGCTGGGGTATTGTCTGTGGCACCCAGTGATGAATTAATTATTCTTTTCTCATATATATTGCAATGGGACATCGACTATACTAGTAACGCATGTGAATATGAGGCTCTTGTTTTAGGATTAGCAGCTGCCAGAAAGTTGAGAATTGAAAATTTGCTAGTTTACGATGATGCGGAATTGATTGTAAAATATATTAGGTAGCAATATCAAGCCAAGAATCCAAGGTTAAGGTCATACACAAACTGCGCCTGGGATCTGATCGAATTTTTTTTCTCATCATTTAATATTCATCATATTCCCAGGGCATAAAATCAACAAGCCGACTCCCTAGTGAAAGCGGTTGCAAATTTCATGCCACCTACAGTTTTGAAGCTGAAATATCACATAAAAATGAGACATTGGCCTTCAATACCAAATAATTTTCAACACTGGAAGGTATTTCAAGACGATGAACAGATCAAACAATTTTTAGAAATGGTTGATGAATTTTCTGAAACACATATTGATCATGAAAACCAGAATGACCCTGTTTGGGTCTTGCAGGAAGGTGAAGATCCTCAGGAGTTCCAGGATAAAATCGCTAATCACCACATGTTGGTACTAAAAAAAAATCATATCCCTAAAGGTTTGATTCCTCTAGAAATATTATTTGATCATGACGGTATTCCCCTGAAGTCTACTTTGCAGCCTCAACCTGAAGATGTTGAAGATTGTAATATAGGTACCAAGGAAACTCCTAAGATGGTAAATATATCTAAATAACTTCCACCTGAAATGAAAATAAAATACGCATATCTGCTCAAGAAATACAAGGATTTCTTCGCTTTGTCTTATGACGAATTGATAAGTTATGATACCACTATTATCGAACATAAAATCCCTTTAAATCAAGGTGTCAAACCTTTCAGAAAAAATCTCAGACAAATAGATCCTATACTAGTACTTGTGATAGAAAGGGACGTAAAGAAACTCTTGGATATAAATATCATTGTTCCACTTAGTAATTCCAAGTGGGTAGCCAATTTAGTTCCAGTCAAGAAGAAAAACTATGAAATCAGACTTTGCGTGGATTTCAAAAACTTAAATAGATCATCATTCAAAGATAATTATCCACTACCTAAAATGGATCATGTGTTGGAGAAAGTGGTCAGTGCTAATAGAATGCCCGTGATTGATGGTTTTTCAGGTTATAACCAAATTACAGTCCACGAGGACGATAAATAAAAAACCGTGTTCACTACCCCATGGGGTACTTTCATGTATGAAAAAATGCCATTCGGTCTGATGAACTCAAGAGCCACTTTCCAATGAGCGATGGACATCTCCTTCGTCAGCAAAAGAGATAAGTTTGTTGTCATTTATATTGATGATTTAACCATGTTTTCTAAATTTGATGCAGAGCACATAATACACCTCAAACAAACATTTGAGAAATGTCAAAAATTTGGTTTGTCTCTGAACCCCAAGAAATCGCATTTTGAAATGCACGAAGGTAAACTCTTGGGCCATATAGTATCTAGAGATGGAATTAAAATCAACCCCAAAAAGGTTGAACCTATAGATATAATAAATATTTCTACGAACAGAAAGGAAATCTAATCTTTTTTAGGAAAAATAAACCTTTTAAGAATATTTATTCTGAACTTCATTGAAATTGGAAATTTTATTATAGATATGTTAAAAAAGGATAGCGAGGTCAAATGAACAACTGAAGCTAAAGTGTCCTTCGAACCTATCAATAAAATTATAGGGGAAGCACCCGTGCTGGCCAAATCTGGTTACATGAAAGAATTCTTGATCTTCTCATTCACATCCGAACATACGATTGCATTTGTACTCCTATAGAAGAACGAGGAAGGGTTCGAGCAAACGATAACATTCTTCAAAAAAAGCCTCAGAGATGCAGAGTTGAAATACGACATACTCGAAAAGAAAGCATATGCAATGGTGAAAGCCCTAAAAGCTTTCAGGACCTACATGATACATTCTAAAGTAATTGTGTATGTACCTACCAGTTTCGTTATAGATATATTGGTTCAACCTAATAGTGATGATAGGAGAGGCCAATGGCTTGCCAAGATCCAGGAATTTGATCTTGAGGTCAAACCAACAAAACTTGTCAAAGGTCAAGGGCTGGCTAAGCTATTAGACTAATCAAATTTCAAAGCACTCGGGATAAATCATCTACAAGATTATGAAATCTTTCCAGACAGAGACGAATTTGATGTCACTATAACTGCAACTGAGATTCAAGAAAAAATTTCTTCCTTTGCCTAGTATAACGACATAATTTCATATCTCTTGACTATGTAGTTCCCGAGTGATATGACTACTTCAAAGGAAATAATACTAAAGCTTCATGCGGTAAAATATTTTTAAGCCCTAATATTGGCTCATTACACCTTAATTGGGGCATATTATATTAGTAATGTTATTTTATTTATGTCGGCTTTAGGCCATTAGTTGTAATTATACTTCCTAGTCTCCTATATATACCAAGGAGACATTTTCATTTTAAATCATCTTGTACTTGAGCATTTAAGTGGGGTAAAAGGAGGTTTCCCCCTCGAAGAGGCTTATTATCTAAAATTATCTCTTTTTCAAGGTGTTGAGTACTTTTTCTGAGGATTTTCTATGCTATATTGATATTTGGTTCTTAACAAATGGCCAGGAGATCGGCAAGTTGTGGGGAAGTTACCGTAAATTCCACTTGGGACATCCAATGGTTACAATCATTAGGAACAATGGCTTTTAATTTTCAAGAAATTTTCATGAAATTTTCATTGGAAGGAAAACAAATTGAGTTAAGAGGTATCACAGGGAAACCCGGTAAGGTGATAAGCTCTAACGACATGACAAAATTATTCAAAAAGGGGCATCAAGGCGTTATTGCACAACTATGCTCACTAGATGTTCAAACATATAAGCCATCCATTCCTCAAGATCTCCAAAGGATCATTGATAAGAATTCCAAAGTATTTGAAGATATTCCCAAAGGTCTTCCACCCACTCGAAATCATGATCATGAAATTCACCTAATTCCTGGGAG